>JAOVVA010000034.1:12759957-12770175 GCA_028565275.1 Leiocassis micropogon
TGTTAGTGTAGTGTTAGTGTAATGTTAGTGTTAGTGTAATGTTAGTGTAGTGTTAGTGTAGTGTTATTGTAGTGTTAATGTAATGTTATTGTAGTGTTAGTGTAATGTTAGTGTTAGTGTAATGTTAGTGTAGTGTTAGTGTAATGTTAGTGTAGTGTTAGTGTAATGTTAGTGTTAGTGTAATGTTAGTGTAGTGTTAGTGTAGTGTTATTGTAGTGTTAGTGTTAGTGTAATATTAGTGTTAGTGTAGTGTTAGTGTAATGTTAGTGTTAGTGTAGTGTTAGTGTAGTGTTAGTGTTAGTGTAATGTTAGTGTTAGTGTAATGTTAGTGTAGTGTTAGTGTAGTGTTAGTGTAATGTTAGTGTTAGTGTAATGTTAGTGTAGTGTTAGTGTAGTGTTAGTGTTAGTGTAATGTTAGTCTTATTGTAGTTTTACTGTAGTGTTAGTGTAATATTAGTGTTAGTGTAGTGTTAGTGTAATATTAGTGTTAGTGTAGTGTTGGTGTAATGTTAGTCTTATTGTAGTGTTAGTGTAATGTTAGTGTAGTGTTAGTGTAATGTCAGTGTTAGTGTAGTCTTACTGTCATGTTAGTGCAATGTTAGTGTTATATTAATGTTACTGTAATGTAAGGGTAATGTTAGTGTTACTGTAGTGTTACTGTGGTGTTAGTGTAGTGTTAATGTAATGTTACTGTTGTGTTAATGTAATGTTACTGTTGTGTTAGTGTACTGTTAGTGTAATGCTACTGTAGTGTTACTATAGTGTTAGTGTTGTGTTAGTGTAATGTTAGTATAGTGTTAGTGTAATGTTAGTATAGTGTTAGTGTAATGTTAGTATAGTGTTAGTATAGTGTTAGTGTAATGTTACTGTAATGTAAGTGCAGTGTTAGTATAGTGTTACTGTAGTGTTAGTGTAATGTAAGTGTAATGTTAGTATAGTGGTAGTGTAGTGTTACTGTAGTGTTAGTGTAATGCTACTATAATGTAGTTACTGTAGTGTTATTGTAATGTTACTGTACTGTTAGTGTAGTGTTAGTATAGTGTTACTGTAGTGTTAGTGTAATGTAAGTGTAATGTTAGTATAGTGGTAGTGTAGTGTTAGTGTAATGCTACTATAATGTAGTTACTGTAGTGTTATTGTAATGTTACTGTACTGTTAGTATAGTGTTAGCGGAATGTAAGTATAATGTTACTGTAGTGTTAGTGTAGTGTTACTGTAATGTTACTGTAGTGTTACTGTAGAGTTGTTTTACTGTAGTGTTAGAATAGTGTTACTGTAATGTTCGTGAATTGTTAGTATAGTGTTACTTTAGTTTTAAGGTAATTTTGTGTAGTGTTGGTTTGGTGTTACTGTAGTCTTAGTGTAATGTTAATGTACTGTTTAGTGTTGCTGTACTGTTAGTGTATTGTTGGTTTAGTGTTGCTGTAGTGTTAGTGCTATGTTAATGTTATTGTACTGTTTTTGCAATAGTGTATTGCAATGTTAGTGTTGTTGACTTAGTGTAACTGTAGTGTTAGTGTAGTGTCTGTATAGTGTAGTGAAATCTTAATGTAGTATTAGTGTTGGTGAGGTTTTAATATTATAATAGTGTTTGTGTGGTGTTTGTTAGTGTAGCGTTTGTGCCCATGTTGATGTGTTGCTAGTGTTAATGTAGTGATGGTATGGTGTTAGTGCAGTGTTGGTGTAGTGATGGTGTAGTGACGGTGTAGTGATGGTGTAGTGTTGGTATAGTGTTGGTGTAGTGTTGGTTTAGTAATGGTTTAGTAATGGTGTAGTAGTGTAGTGTTGGTTTAGTGATGGTGTAATGATGGTGCAGTGTTGGTTTAATGATGGTGTAGTGTTGGTGTAGTGATGGTGTAGTGTTGGTTTAGTGATGGTTTAGTGATGGTGTAATGATGGTGCAGTGTTGGTGTAGTGTTGGTGTAGTGATGGTGTAGTGTTGGTGTAGTGATGGTGTAGTGTTGGTGTAGTGTTGGTGTAGTGGTGGTGTAGTGATGGTGTAGTGTTGGTGTAGTGTTGGTGTAGTGTTGGTTTAGTAATGGTTTAGTAATGGTGTAGTAGTGTAGTGTTGGTTTAGTGATGGTGTAATGATGGTGCAGTGTTGGTTTAATGATGGTGTAGTGATGGTGTAGTGTTGGTTTAGTGATGGTTTAGTGATGGTGTAATGATGGTGCAGTGTTGGTGTAGTGATGGTGTAGTGGTGGTGTAGTGTTGGTGTAGTGATGGTGTAGTGTTGGTGTAGTGGTGGTGTAGTGGTGGTGTAGTGGTGGTGTAGTGTTGGTTTAGTGATGGTGTAGTGGTGGTGTAGTGTTGGTGTAGTGATGGTGTAGTGTTGGTTTAGTGATGGTGTAGTGTTGGTGTAGTGTTGGTGTAGTGTTGGTTTAGTGATGGTGTAGTGTTGGTGTAGTGTTGGTGTAGTGATGGTGTAGTGATGGTGTAGTGTTGGTGTAGTGTTGGTGTAGTGATGGTGTAGTGGTGGTGTAGAATTTGTGGAGTGTTTATAGTAAACACTACACAAATGTAATAATTAAATGATTAGTTAAATTTTTTTAACCAACTGTGTGTTATGGGAAGTAGAGGCATGTGTAGGGTATGTGTGTGTGTGTGTGTGTGTGTGTGTGTGTGTGTGTGTGTGTGTAGGAGGATGAGTGATGTGATTAATTTAGGAAGAACATGATAGGAAGACTTTTTAAACTACTGCTGTAAATGGACAACCACGTGACACCATTCTTGTAATTGTTAACACGCAGTCGTTAAGCCACGCCCACTGTCAGTGCGTTGAGCGTGTCCTCTTTCCTTTCGCTTCCTTACGAATGCTGTGCCGTCTCTCTCTTTCTCTCTCTGCACCTCTGTGATCAGCTTATGTTCAGGAGAAACACACTGTGGCTGTCTAGTGAAAGAAGTGTGTGTGAGTTACCGCTGTGCTTAGACGTGTCAGCTCCACCCAATGGTCTCCGTCTACATACACCGAGAGAGAAGACTGTGAGTGTTTGCGTGAGTGTGTGTGTGTGTGTGTGTGTGTGTGTGTCACTGGGTCTCAGGGGTTATTCTGTCCTGGAAGATGTAGAGGTTGTTGGAGGCAGCGATGGCGATGATGTTCTCAGCCGGGTGCCATGCCATGTGCAGGATCTTTTTGCGAAAGTCCAGGCTGTCCACTCCCACGTCTCCACGGCGACGGCGCCCCCCAGTGTACACACGCCGTGTCCGCAAGACTGCACGAGGTTTACTGTTTTCACGCCACGCCTCAAGTGTTACACCCCGCCCAGAGTCTCGGTCAAACATACGGAAAAAGCTGTTATACGTCCCGGTCATGATCACACTGATGAAGAGAAACAGACATCAGACAAATTTCAGGATAATTTCACTCATGGGTTCTGTCCTGCATTCAGAGCCCTCAGTCAAAAGGTCCATAAGTATTCAGACAGTCACACAATGTGCTGTGTTTGTGTTTTCACACACCACCACAATAGATTTGAAATGTGAAAGCTGAATTCTACACATCAGCCACATTTTCATTGCTTCATTTGAAATCCACTGTGGTGGCGTACGGGGCACAATGCCAACTCTCCACCGCTGTCCAAATACTTATGGGCCTGGCTGTATGTCAGTAATGTTCTGGGAGAATTACCTGTCTGTGCTGTTCCACACACACTCAAACTTGTCGAAGATGCAGTCATTCTCATAAAGTGTGCAGAGTTTACTGCGCAGGTACTCATGAACCTGAACACACACACACACACACACCCACACACACACACACACACACACACACACACACACACACACACACAGTCAGTTTACTGAAAAGTCTGGCATTACTATCCTAGATAGTGTGTGTGTATTTATTCAGCACACTGTCTCCCCTGGTGTGTGTGTGTGTGTGTGTGTGTGTATCAAGCACAATATCTCACCTAGTCTGTGTGTGTGTGTGTGTGTGTGTGTGTGTGTATCAAGCACAATGTCTCACCTAGTCTGTGTGTGTGTGTGTGTGTGTGTTTATTGAGCACACTGTCTCACCTAGTGTGTGTGTGTGTGTTTGTCTCACCTGGTATGTCTCTACTGGTCCTTTCTCCATATTCAGGTCCCACACCTTCACTGTGAGGTAGTCTCGAGTTAGCAGATAACGTCCACTGTGGCTGAACTTCACATCAGAGACAGAGGAGATGATCTCAGAGAAGAACGAGCGGTTCCCTGGATCTTCAGGCTCTTCGAAGACTGGAGAGAGAAGTACAGGTTGTCCTCTACTTACAAACAAGTTTTGTTCTATTCGCACATCTTTAAGTCAGATTTGTTTGTAAGTTGGACAATGTTATTTCTGCGTCTTTAAATAATTAGGGGCATCCCAGAAGCCATTTTGTCTCAGAGCGGATTTCCCCAGAAGAAATAATGGTAAACTCCAATGATTTGTTTCACAACCAAAAAATATTTATATAAAAATGAGTAATAGAAAATATAAAGTAAAAATAAAACTAACTAACCTACACTTTACATTTTAAAAGACTCCCTTCGAGGAGTGGGGAGGGGGGGGCGGTTATTGTTTAGAGCGTCTTTCACACACGCACACACATACAGATGTTGACTTTCCTAAGACTGCAAACTATGTTTGCGAGGGGAATCCTGAATGCCATTGTGTCAGCTGTTTTCCACTGTATTGGACAGTGAACTCTGTTTTGTTGAGGATTTTCTGAAATTATTATTATTCATCCTCAGGACAGCTTCACAGGACAGACATTTTCTATCATCATGCTCCCGGACTGATTCTTTGAAATCGGTGAGGCCGACTCATTTCTCCCAGAGACACACATACAATATACCTGAATTTAGACACTTTGTACGTTCACTTACACACTAAAAATATATAATGGTACATTTTGGTATCTGGTGCACTGCAGTGTCTATTTTTGTAAAATACACGTGAGCTACTTCCGTGATTTGTTCACATCTACGAATGTTTGTTTTGTGATTTTTTTTGCTCAGTGACACTAAACACAAAATAATTTCTTCTAAAGTGTAGAATGGAAAGAGTTCTGGCACTTCATGTTTTGACCTTGCAGCCTACCCATAATGCATTGCAATAGTTTCATTACATTATAAGATACTTATCGCAGGTGGCACGGTGATGTAGGTGTTAGCACTGTCGCCTTGCACCTCCAGGGTCTGTGTGTGTGGAGTTTGCATGTTCTCCCGCTGGTACTCCAGTTTCCTCCCACAGTCCAGATACATGCAGACTAGGCTAATTGGTGTCCCCACATTGCCCGTAGTGTATGTGTGAGAGTGTGTGTGTGTGCCCTGCGATGTTTTGGCACACTGTCCAGTGCCTCGTGCTCTAAGTCTCCTGAGATAGGCTCCTCCCCCCGCGTCCCTGTATACAGGATAAAGCGGTATAGACGATGAATGAGAGATACTTATGGCTGGCATTAAAATATTGTGTGTTGCCATATGTTTACACTCAGTGTTCCATATCTATGTGTGTGTGTGTGTGTGTGTGTGTGTGTGTATATTCACTTTTGGCATGTGTATCACACAGGGCCGATGCTCTCATGTCACACAGGCGGATTGTTCCTTTACTGCTGCTGTAGATGAACAGGTGACAGTGCTGCGGGTGACACTCGGCTGCTGTTATCACCTCAGTCAGGTCCTCCATGTTCACTGGCTTAATGTCCACGATGTCTTGTTCAAGAGTAAAGGATCGAACATCACGCTGAATAGCATGCTCATCTTTAGCAAATGCTAATACAGCTGGACAGTAATGTTAACCTAACTGAATCGCACACACTCACGCACACACATGAGGATACTAAAGCTGCGATCAGTGATGTCCAGGTGCCACATGTTGATTCTGAGGTCATCAGCCGACAGGTACGTTTCTCCATCACTGTTCACTGATATGGAGTTGATGTGGTAGGTGTGGCCATTCGCAAAGACCCGCCTAGGACGCACCTCTACCATCAGATCAGTGGGTTTCAGTACCGGGACCTGGACCAATCAAAAGACCAGATTACCACCCTCCAGGACAAGAGGAACTACACATGTGAATAAAGGTAAGTGTGGAAACCCCAAACACATAGTCCAGGGTGCGTGTTACTCAAGAAACATATCATCCCAGATCATGTACTTTTACTGAGAGTATAGTCGTTTATATTTGTAACTAATCATGTTGTGATATTCTCTGATGAATATGATGAAGCTCTAAACACACCTGTAGTGATGTGATGGTGGAAATGTCCTTCATTCGTCCTTCTTCATCTTTTAGGTTGTATCCTTCTGGCCGTCTGTCCCTCTGACTCACCTTCCACAGCTTTATGGTCTTATCTGTAAACAGTTAATCATTGGCATTGGTTAGTTAGTTAGTTAGTGTGGATCTTTCCTATTGCACATATTATATCCACATCTCACTTCTCATTAAGAACTTATCAATGTGACTAAACTCCATACATGTAACTAATCTCTGAACACTCAGCCTGATTGGGGAGAGCATTATTCTGTTTGTTTTGATTTATTCAGTGTCACGTGTTCACCGTTGGTAGACAGAAGGAAGTGTGCAGCATTCTGTTGAGGCAGCCAGCGGATCTTATTAATCTTCTCCTCGATCTCTAAACTCTTCAGATAATCAAAGTCTGGCTCATGGCTCTGAAATGTGCTGTAGACGTTATATTCCCCGGCTTCTCCCAGCTCCTCCTTATCGTCTTTACCCTGTCAACAACAACACACACACGTACACAGATGGCCCATCAATTGTCAGTAAGTAGGTGTGTCCCATCGCACATATAGTGACCTTTAAGTATCCAGTGAATTAACTTTTAAACATGTTCCCATGTTAATGTTTCTTTGTTATTAGAATATTGTGTAATTGTTTGCTTGCTTTGTCGCTAGTTTTAGTTTTGTCTAGCCCGTGTATTGTGAAGCGGGTCTCGGACAGGTAAGGATGAGTTCGCTCATACATTCCAACGCATGTACAGTATCAGTCAAAAGTTTGGACACATTAATTCAATATTTTTTGTTTTGTGATTTATTTTCAACATTCTAGAACAATCCTGGAATTTTTTAAAACTATGAAATAACACATATGGCATTATGTAATTAAGTAACAACAGTAACAGTCAGTTGTTATTTTAAGACATGAAGGTCAGATGTTCTGAAACAGTTCTTGCAAGAACAGTATTGTCAAGTGCATTTGAAAACCCATCAAGCACCATAATGAAACTGGCTCTCATGAAGAAAACAAGATCAAAACTTAATCTCAATTTCAGCTGTTTAAAGGAGATTGTTGTGTATTTTGGATAAATGCCTTCAGCAGTGTTTTACAGTGTAGAATGAAATAAACATCAGGAACAACCATGGAGTTAGAAGGGTGTACAAACTTTTAACCTGTATGAGCGGTCTAAACACTTTAGGTAAGAGGTGGGTGCCGACCCTTGAATTTATATTTTGTGAGAGAAGAAAAAAAGTAAGTAGGACTTGTTTTCTTTTTTGTTTTTAGACTAGGAAGGGAGTACTAACTTCTAGTTATTGTATTGTTCTAGCAGACCTGATACTGTCCTCATCTATCTCGAGACTTTAGGTCAGGCCTTAATGGAAACATTAAATCCTGAAATTTAGAATGAATGGAAAACATAATGATGATAAAGCTTCCTTGCTTGTGCTACTCAGTAATGGTTCAAGATTTTATATTGCAAATATTATTTATTATATTCTTCTAGATAGACAAGGATGATGTTAAATTTAGTGAAAGGCTTTTTTCCTGCCTCAGTGCTTATTTGACTGTGATTATGATTTTTTTAGACGAACATGGTACTAATGAACTATTAAGCACTGAATGACCTTGTGATCTGACACGCCTGCTTCAATTAAAAGGTGCAGGATTTTTATTAGTAGATAATAAATAGAATAATAAAGCGTACAGTGCTGTAGGGGGCAGGACAAATCCGCCTTCCATTCAGAACTCAAGGACTCAAACACAGTGAATGACAGGTCAAAACTCTATTTTTGTAATTCTTTTGTTAAGTGTCATCTCCATTAGATAATCTAGAAGATGATGAGAACCTGTTCCAGTCTGGTTCCTCTCTAGGTGTGTTCCTTGTGTTATCTTAGAGAGGGTCACTTTTCCACCTTATCCTCTGGCTTGTTTATTAGGGATCTACATCTATATCTAAATGTCTGTGTTGTGATAGTGCTTACTAATAAAAGTAAACACATAAATGACAAACCACTTAAGTCTTGACACCTAAGCTTTGACGCCTGACCTCAATCTCTCTCTGGAAGATGACCACTCGTCCCCCTTTGTCTCCGGTGGCCAGCAGATCCCCCGTGTGATTAAACTCCACAGTGGAAATGACATCAGCTGCAGAAAAACAGAAAACTATTTATATGGTATATTTGGTTATACAGTTATATAATCCAGTCCAATCTAACCTTGAATAATTTTAAATGTTCTCTTTTTTTAGTTTATTAAATGTTTATTTTAGTGTAATGTTGACGGGAACTGCTGAGTCAGCACTATGCAATGTTTTGTGTTTGTGTGTAGGAGTTTATACCTGGACTGTAGTCCCCATGGATGCTGGGTGCTGAGGTGTATTTTGTGTTTGTTCTTGTGTGTGTGTGTGTGTGTGTATGTGTAAGGTTTGTATTAGTGCATGTCTTATTTTTGTGTATGTTTAATGTGTGTGTGTGTGTGTGTGTGTGTGTATACAGTACTTACCCTCAGTGACGTAGTCTCGGAGGAAGCTGTGGTTGATCTTGGGACTCTCGTCCTCACCCATGGGCAGCGGCGGTTTCTGTGTCTGCGCCCGTCCAGTAAAGACCCGTCCAATCAGCAGAGTCCTGGCCCGTTGAGGATCCACCCATTCTGCTGCGGCCTAACAGAGTGGCCTGCTGCACAGCATCCTGGGATATGAGAGGCCCTCTTAAGGCAGAAATGGCTCAGCGAAGCCTCGAGTAGCAAGAATTGATATTCTGTGCTCCTTAAATCTGTGCGAGCATTTAGAGTCCACTATCATACATACAAACACACACCCACACACACACTACCAAAAAATCCAGCACCGTCTGGCAATAAGAATCCAAGAAACACAGCAGTGCACTTCTGTGACACGTCCGTGTGACTTCCCTGTTTGCTGTTGTCGCTTTTCCCACTGGGTGTGGTGTCCTTCCTTCACGAAGAGCCTGAGCCTGAAAACCTGAGAGCAGGAGAGCCGCAGGACAAGCAGAGCAGAGAAGAATGAATGAAAGAATGCAGGATTACAGAGGCCTAATCCTACCTTACAGCCTGTGTGTGTAAGAGAGAGTGAACGGAAATGGAATAGAGGGAGATAGAAAAGTAGGGGGAGGAGAAAAGGCCAAACAGAAAGAGAGAGAGAGAGAGAGAGAGAGAGAGAGAAGATGTAGCTGCCTGTCTTTCTGCTGAGCATCTGCACAGCATCACCATGCCACTGCAGCCTCCTCCCATTACAGCCAATAAGAAACCAGCACTGCTCCATAGCTCCACCCACTGCAGGTGACAGAAGAAGTGAGTGGAGAAGGGGAGATGGATAGAGGAAGGGAGAGAGAAAGCGGCTGTGAGGGAGGGAGGGAGGGAGGGAGGGAGTGTGAGAAGGAGGGAGGGATAAAGATAGAACACAGAGTGGAGAATACAGAGAGAGAGAGCAGGAGGAACAGAGCGCCGGTCACATGACATGAGGAGAGGAAGTGAAGACCAGAGAAAGGACGTGAACAATCGCACCAGGAAGTGAAGGACAGCATGAAAAAGCATGAGAAAGAAGAGAATGATAGAGGGATTAAGTGACTGATGGGAAACGTTGGATAGCCGGCCTGTTAAAGCAGTGCAGCACTCAGTGGAGCCGACTAGAGTCAGTGTGAGGAACTACACTTATATTTATTATCATTTTATATATATTTATTACAACAACAACAAAAACAACAACAACAAAACAATAACAACAACAACAATAATAATAATAATATATGATTGATCAGGAAAGCAATCCATTAGTTTGAGGATTTGTTTATGTATTTATTCATTTATTTGTTTAAACTACACTCACCTAAAGGATTATTAGGAACACCTGTTCAATTTCTCATTAATGCAATTATCGAATCAACCAATCACATGGCAGTTGCTTCAATGCATTTAGGGGTGTGGTCGTGGTCAAGACAATCTCCTGAACTCCAAACTGAATGTCAGAATGGGAAAGAAAGGTGATTTAAGCAATTTTGAGCGTG
>JAOVVA010000035.1:27060-40365 GCA_028565275.1 Leiocassis micropogon
AATGGACAGCACCTGAGTTAAATATATGAGTGTCACAGCAAAGGGTCTGAATACTTAGGCCCATGTGATATTTCAGTGTTTCTTTTTTAATAAATCTGCAAAAATGTCAACAATTGTGTTTTTCTGTCAATATGGGGTGCTGTGTGTACATTATGTGGGGAAAAAATAAACTTAAATGATTTTAGCAAATGGCTACAATATAACAAAGAGTGAAAAATTTAAAGGGGTCTGAATTCTTTCTGTACCCACTGTATATATACACACACATCACAAATGTTAACACTCACAAATGTGTACATCACCCACACCAGCTTTTTGGTGGTCTTAACATTTATGGTGTGTGTGTAGAATAGGGGGAATTTTAACACTCACATCTCTCACTCTCACACACACACTTTTGACATAACAAATATTTAGGGCCCAAGCTGACATCAGCCCTATTACATCACATTGTGTGAAGTGTGCAAGTTGTACGGTGCACCCGGGCAGAGATGGCTTTTTGTAGGTCTTAACATGCTCAAAAGACCTACAGGTTGTGCGGTGCCCCCGGGAGACGATGGGACTGTTCGTCGTTGCTTGCAACTATATTATAATATTCAAATATGTCCATTATCTGAATAATTCAATTGAAAAATATACAAGAAATATGTAAAAATCTTTATGTAAATTACACATTTTAAAAATGTATTCCTAATGAGCAAGGCAGTGATGACAATGGTAAGGAAAAACTCTCTGAAATATAATGAGGATGAGATCTTGAGAGGAACCTGGCCCGTATTTAGTCTGATCTAGGTGCTTCCCGGATAGTGATTCTAAATAATTTAGCTTCTATAACCAGGATCATATGTCACTTTGGTGATAAGTCATCATTAACTGAATAAAACCTGCTTTGTCACTTGAATGTCACTTTAAAATCTGTGTGTTCTCTTCCTAAGTCATATAAAGCCCAGTCTGGTGTTGGCGGTAAAGTCGTAGTCAATTGTGTTCCTCCCCTGAAGGCACCCGATGAAGCAAGACTCGATGGAGTCTCAGCTGAAGCGTGTGGATGCCACTAGGGTTGATGCTGATTATGTTGTGGAGAAAATCCTGCAGAGCCAAGACTTCACTCCTAGCATGTTTGACTCCAGTGCTGAAGGTAACCATTCTCTCTCTGACCAGCGTGTTGGGTTTTGGTGCATGTTTCATGCTGAAGAGAAGCATCAACATTTCATACTGTGTTTCAGAGGAGGGTCTTAGATTATTTGTGGGTCCTGGAGGAAGCACAGCACTTGGCAGCCATCATCTACCTGCCAGGTAAAGTATAGAAATCTGTAGTTAAGTGTTTCAAATATCTGCAGAAAAACTGTAATGTGAACAGACGCCAATGTAAGACACAATCACATTAGGGGATTTCTCCAAGCTTAAATGAAGATAAACCAGTGATGAGTTTTTAAATTATCAATACTTTAGTGATCTCTGTTCTTCCCTACCTGTGTAAACACAGTCTACACATCCCTAATAAAATTACAAGTTTTGTACTTTAAACCAAGATAAATGCAGTCAGAACATTTTCCTATATTAAATATCCCTCGCTCTCTCACTTTTTCTGTCTTCCTTTATTTCTTTTGTTTATATTGATCTCTATATCAGTTTCCCTTTCACTGTCCTTTCTCCGTCTCTCAACCTTTCTTTCTATTTCTTTATAAATCCCCCCCTGCATTTAGATGTACATTTAGGCATTTGGCAGAGCGACTTGCAAAAGTGCTTTGCAGTTTCCATCACTGGATAGATCCTTACACTGGGGTACTAACTAAGTAATATCAGTTAAACATTGTTTGGAGGTTGTTTTGTTTATTTGTTTGTTGTTGATTTTTTTTATTCGCCCAGGTACTGAAGAAACATGTCTTAAGTTATTGTTTAAACGAAGTTTAAAGTAATCACCCCCTTCAGCCCCCTTGCCTGTTTTTTTTCTCTCTCTCTCTTCTCTACCCTTCACCTCTGCCTGCCTTGACCCATCCTCTTCTTCCTGAATGTCTGAGCCGCTGGTTTCAATAACACAGTGTCTCTCGAGTTGTAAAAAATAAAATAAAATCTGGTAGTTGAGACAGACTAAACTTTATTGCCCAGCTAAATAAAGTTTTAAGAAAAGGAAAATTTTATCTCTGGAAATAGTTACATTTTTGCCTTGGTTTCATGCTTTGGGTTGTTATCATGTTGGCAGGTGAAAATTTTCAACAGCTTCAGCTGTCTATCAGAGGCCTGCAGGTTTTGTGATTAGTATTTGGATTTAAGTAGAGCACCAGTCCCTGCAGAAGAGAAGCAGTTCCATAACACGATGCTGCCACCACCATCCTTCATTGTAGCTCTGGTGTTCTTCATGCAGTAATCTCTCTTGTTTTTTGCTAAATGTATATTGTGGAATTCTGCTCGAAAAATTTTACCTTGGTCTCACGACACTAACATTCTATCACATGTGATGGGCTGGGTGTATATATTTTTTGAATACCTTTAGCGTATGTCATTGTTAAGACGTGAAGAATGAAAGAGATTGTTGTTCAATTTCAATTCAGTTTTTTTTTTATATATATGGCACTTTTAACAATGGTCATCTCCGCAAAGCAGCTTTACAGAATCAAAACGAAAATTAGGGAAATAAGTTGTAATGTGTAAGAAAATATGTATAAATCAAAATGATTGGAATGTTCCTGATGACCGAGCAGAGTGCGACGGTGGCAAGGAAAAACCCTCTGAGATGGTAATAGGAAGAAACCTTGAGAGGAACCAGACTCAACAGGGAATCCATCTCCATTTGGGGATAATGGATTGATCTGCAGGCATACTGTGTGTTAAGAGGCTGGACATTCAATATAGGAGATGTGATTAAGTTAATATGGAGTCCACTTTCATTATTGGAGGCTTAGGTACAAAACTGTTTGTAGTAATTTCAGGCCTAAGCTATTGAGTGATTGCAGTCACAAATCATCAGAGAACATCTGTCTGCATCACCCGAGGCCAGGACCGTCTTCATGCTCAAGTAGAACCACCCCCAGTTACCACATGCATCCTAAGCAGACCATGCGGGCCTCCATGCAACAAGATCACCAACCAGGAGTGGGGCACCAGAATGAGTCAGACATGTCCGGAGGGCAGACAAGGACAGGATCACTGGCAGCTCAGAAGTGCTATGTGTAGCTCAACAGAGTGAGAGACAGAGAAAAGAACAAGAAATGACAGTTGGGTATGGTCGCACTCACATAATGTATAAGGTGAATGTATCTTTAGTGCATAGTGCAAGCAGGGACTCTGGCAGGACTAACTATGACAGCATACTGTAACTAAAAGGGAGAGCCCAAAGGAAACACAGACATGAGGGTTCCCTGCGATATAAAGCAACCAATCACTCCACTGTTAACAAACCTGTGTGATCAGTGAGAGTGGGGAAGACAGCATTTAAACATACCAGTTCACCATAATACTCTACGTCGATGAGTCGTATCTATCGATCTGCTCCTTTACCAAAGGCAAATGTCTTCACAAAATTCTTGGCTAAATAATTAGGTTTTTGGCCTAGACTTAAAAACTGAGACTGAGTTCTGAACATTAATTGGACGACTGTTCCATAACTTTGGGGCTTTGTAAGAAAAAGCTCTGCCCCCTGCTATAGTTTTCATAATACATGGTACTGACAAGCAGCCTGCATCTTTTGATCGAAGTAGGTGTGGTGTATCATAAGACACTAGCAGATGATTTAGGAGACCATTGTGCAAGACCATTTAGGACTTTATAGGCCAATGCAGTGTGGATCCAATCTAGAGGTGGAAAAGGCAAGATTTTTTTTTTCTGCATCATGTAATGACAATATATTTCTTATCCATATTTCTGAAATGAAAGAATGCTATCGTGGTAATATTATCTACATGAGCTTCAAATGAGAGATTGAAATCTATAATCACACCAAGATCTTTTACTGCTGTACATGGTGTAACAGAAAGGTTGTCACATGCAAGGAGTGTCCAGTACTCGCCAGTAGGGCTGCAACTATTGATTATTTTAATAATCGATTAATCTGTCGATTTTTTTTCTTCTTCGATTAATTGGATTTTTTTTTTCACAACTAGAAAAGCATTCATTTCCAACCCTTTATTCAAATACAGAACTAAAATCTTTAGAAAGTGCACAAACATGTTGCTCCTTGAGCTGTTATAATAATAATAAAATAAAATAATAAAATAAAATAAGAAATGGACACAAAAAACGTACACATGTATGCTTTACATCTGCCAAATATATACAGTGCAACATTGGATTACGAGCATAATTCGTTCCGGAAGCGGGCTCGTATTCCAAAACACTTGTAAACCAAATTTAATTTTCCCATAAGAAATAATGGAAACTCAAATTATTCGTTCCAGAGCCCAAAAAAATAAATACATAAAAATAATTAACACAAAATATTAAGTAAAAATTAAACAAATTAACCTGCACTTTACCTTTAAAAAAAAAGTTAAAATAAATCCCGACAGATAAGTGTTTTCCTTTTGTGCGCGCAGGCGCTGTGTATGTGTTTTTGAATCTAAAGTAAGCTCCCGTCCCCCTTTCGCACAACGAAAATGCTGGTTTATCGGAAAAATAAACAAGAAATCTCTCTGACACTCGATTGACCGACACACTAACAGAATCACTGCTGTAAAGTAAAAATAAAACCTGCACTTTACCTTTGAAAAATAAAACCTGCATTTTACCTTTGAAAAAAATCACGACAGAGCAGTTTTTCTGTGTAGAGCAGAGAGAAAGAGTGTGTGTGTGTGTGTCTGTGAAGGCGAAAGTAGGAGGGGTTTGTGTGTGGCACGGTGTCCAATGACGCGCGCGCACAGACACCCACACAGCAGGCTGAGCCTTGAGCAGAGAGAGAAAATGGATTTTTAACGTTTCTAATGAGACTTGCTTTTTCTTTACATGCGCGCTGTACACACACACATAGACACAAAATAAAATGTATTACGCACACACGTGGTCACCGTGTTATAGTAAACAGTAAACATGCATGGATGTTGATTATACCAGTAAGAGACGCGCACTAAGACCCAGCAGAAATTCGTTGGCAACTCTTTTAGTAATCGACTTTTATCGATTTAATCAGTTCGTTGTTGCATCCCTACTCGCCAGAGATTTCTGCAGCTGTCCTTTAGTCCTTTAATGCTGAGAGGTTGCTGCAAATTATTATTATTATTATGAAATTATTTTCCCCCCCATGTAATGTTTCTATTTGTTTTTTTAACTGGGTTTTGTCGAAGTGTTTTATTTTGGTTTAATCTTTTGTTACCTTAAAAACCTAAAATTTAATCAGGCGTGTGTAGACATTTTATATCCACTGTATGCATCAGTGGATTATGCAACTGGAAGTGTAATCTTTCACCAGGGGTTATTGAACATGTTGAATATCTTACAACAGCCCTCCGTTCAGGACATTACACTTGTGTTTCCTTTTCCTGTGCTGTTGCAGGGTTGGTGCTGGTGCCTATGAACAAGTGGTAATCAAGCGCTAGGACTGTCATGTGCAAAGGTGCCATGAACCACCAAATACAGGAGAGAGTGAGGACTCTCCAACCTCCCTTCTTTCCAGCAGTGAGATTTACCCATCCATTCACTGCTGATGGAGCCAGAGGATTTTTAAAAAGCAGTCTCTGCCATCATTGTTTAGGCATGGGCTTCTCTGAGTCCTGAGGTAACTCAACCTCTTTTCCATCCCTATTCTCCCTACTTTCCTCTTTGACAATAAAATATTTAATAAAAGAGGAAAACTGGTCGTCCATGGAGCAGGGAACAATCCTTGCTGTGTTTTTCTTGGATCACAGTTCTGTTCCAATGTTGTCGACTGTGTGGTGAGGATTTTAGCTCTTCATTGGATCTCATGTATTCAGGTGTGTGGGTTCACATATATAAAGTTTTGCGTATTGAGATGAGTCATGCATCAGCATCTGTGAAAGAAAGAGAGGGAAAGTGTGTATGGGGGGGGGGACTGCAGATTCAGTACCTGTGAGGATTACATCTTATCTTGTTATAGCTTGTTATCTTACATCACCATCATGTATGACTTCCTTTGGCTGATTTGATTACGCTGAGGGGAAACTGAACTGACAAGTGACACTGGGGAGGAGAGAGACTCAAGGAAAGTGAATTACTGGCACTCACTAAGCAAAGTGTAACCTTTACATTTAAATAAATGAGTAATAACTTCTGATAGCACTTATGTATAGTACGGTAAAATAGTATAATAGTTTAAATAGTTGTCAGTCCCAGGATGCTGTATTCTGTAAGATATTATATTATCTTTTTGGTTTGTCAGACATGATTCTCTTGTTCTTTTATGTCTGTGTGCAGTCTGAGTCTAAATGTTAAAAACATATTTAAAGTTTCAAATACAATCCTCAGCACTGCACATAAAGGGCCAGCTGCTCAGAAACTGCCATCAACAACAAACTGGACTGTGTAATAAAGCAGTTTGACTTTTTGGTCATGATTTGCACTACTTACATGTTAATCCTTCTTTTTATCAAGCAGGGGTGTGATTGAGAGATGAGGGGCAGGAACTGACTTTTTTTAAATAACTATAGCTATTGCTAAAACTATAGCTAAAAAACTATAGCTGTTGCATCCGTAAAAGAAGTTGTTGTAGGTTTGACTTTAAGGTGCTACAGAAATGTAACCCTCTTTACTTGTACTACATACATTTATTGCTGTTGTGTTCATTTTTCATCCCAAACGCTACAAAATGTATACAGATGTCTGCCAGGTTTCTGCGCTATTTGATGTATTGTTAAAGTATTATTGATTACTTTTTATTTTTTGGGGGGGTTTTCTGCCTATTAGTGTGACCTTGCGTGTGTGTATGGGTTCTATAGTAAAAAAATCCATATGGGTTACAAAGTAGGTCCACTTCTCTCTTGTGTGATGCATAATATATGCAGCATAATATTTTGGTCACTCTGTATCTAAATTCTGGGCCGGGGGTCTAACCATTAACTACCAAGAAAACAAATTATCTCTAAATATTTCTGTATATAAATGCCTGTAATAAGTATTTATATTGCTTCAGATGTAGTGTAACGTCAGTGCCATTGCATCAGAAGCCTGGCAAAACGGACAGATGTTATTACGCCAGCGCCCTACACTGTTGTAAAGCTCAGACTGCTTGGTCTCTGCAGGACAGCGCTTCATGCATTACACCTTTACAGTGTACAATTACAGAGTTCCTAAACATCTGATTTGTTGTTCCGTATGTAGGTCCCTCCTGTTGTAATAAATACCATGATTGTTTTTTTTTTTGTGAAGCTTTTGTTCCTGGTACTGTACAGTGTCTGTTGTGACAGTGATGGGGCTTTTTACTGTTCTTTGTTGCTTTTGTGATGTTCATCTCCTTTTATAACTAGTGTTGATTACATATACCACACACTGTTAAATAAATGCAGTACATCTCAAAAACCTGACAGAAGAGAGAGTTTTTAACAAAGTTTATCTGTAAATATTCTTGACCACAGAACACACACGTGCAATAAAAATGTAAAATATGTAACCAAGATAAATCCTGCCAGATTTTTTTCTTTCCTAAACCATCTCTAAAAAAAACTATAATGGTCCATATGAAGACACAAAAAACAAGGTAGCGTATTACCCAGTGATCACAATTCCCACAGGGAAGCCTGCTGATGTGCACACACTGCTTCATCCGGGTGATTGTTCTCCCCCTTAAAGATGTGACGTAAATGTTGTCGGATGCTACTGTGTGGAAATGTGGAAAAGAGTGATCTAACAAACTGTTGATTTTTTTTTTCTCTTACAAAAACCTGCTATTGTAATAGTGGTGTGTAAACTGTTAATATCTGCTGTATGAGTTTTTCCTCTCAGTTCAGACATAAACTGTTAATGGCCATGATGTTCCTGCACAGTCACATCATTACTGAAACAAAGAACAGGAGTCAACAATTTTAAGATCAAGAAACATACTCAGCAGAATAGAAGTGAGTGAAATATCAGCTGGTAATTCCCTGCAACTGTTGTCTAGGCAGCTGATAGACTGTGCACAGTGACAGCTTGGCCTGTCCTGTGTGGAACTGAACCTGACAGGGTGAATGCAAGTTCCACTGTTACTAATCTCTATAAAGAAAGAAATGATTAAAGTTCACTTTCCCAGTCCTCCTCTAGATCATCACTCACAGACCTCAAGACACAGACTGCCTTCCCATCCTCATCCATTTTCTCCTCCCTCTCCTCCCCATCATCATCAGGCAGCATTATAGTGTCTCTGTCAGCATCTAGCTGCACTTGCATGTCCTCCAGTAGCGTATCTCTTAGCTGCTGAATGTTCCTGCACAGAGACCGCACTGTGGAACCGGCCCACACACGCAGAAGTGGCACACACACCCAACGTCCTCGCCTGTATACCTCCTCTTCCTCCCTTGCCTCCCCACCGGAGTTGAAGTCACGCTGCTCAGCTTCCAGCCAGTCCTTCTTCAGCTGCTCTGCTCTGTACAAGACTTCATTCACTAGAGTTCTCTGGAAGATATTGTTGTCGCAGAGGCTTGGGTAAACCACTTTGTACAGCTAACAGGAATGAACATGCGGTAAAAGGTTACAAGCAGGACACAATGTCAGATACTTAGACACAACCTCTAAAGTGTTTAGTCCTTACCAGCTGATATACTGTAGGCTCCTGCTCAAAGTTGTTCGTTTGTGCATTTAAATCAACAACCCTGTGGAAAACTCCAATCTGAGAGCAGAATCCAACATCCGTGATCTCCCCAGGAGCCTCTCCTACCCCTGTGAACTCTACTGTGTAACCATATTTCTTGCAAACTTTTTCAGCCCTAAAAAAAAAGGAGAACATTATTACTATTGGCAGGGCTTTTCAATAGAGCTAAGAGGGTATAAGATTAAAAAAGAAAACATGGTAAAACTGTACAGCTCCATATCAAAGTTTTCAGTAAAAAAAAATAAAATAAAAAATTAAACTACACTTTTTTCTACTGTTATACTATTTCTCTCACTTAGTCGTCTCTATCAGTTTTCCCTCTTATTCTTCTGACAGTAACTCAGTCTACTTAAATGTAAAATTCCTCAGTCAGCTACTTTCAGGAACTACTCGGCTCCATAGTCTGTCCTGGATACAGTGGGTGTGCAGCGGGAATACACCCTTGAACGGGATGCTAGGTCAGATCAACACGCACACATTCACTCACAATTAAAAGCAATATAAAGTACCTTCTGAAAGCAATTGCAAGTTAAGTGGATGTTAAAACACTGCTGGGATTAGGTTGTTTTGTAAAGTTATAATTGCTTATTACTGTAAAATGACATCGGTCCAATGATGACTACACTATATTGAGTGTATGTATGTATGTATGTAATATATATATGACTATAAACTGAAGTTTATCCTTGAAACACTTGTGATGCTGATGCTAGTTTTTCCTGCAGCTAAGACAGTTCCCTGAGCAGGACTTTAACTTACATCACAGCAGTGCTGAGTGCTAGCCACTGGTCTACCACGGAGTCTGCTGCTGTATGCACAATTATTTCTTTGTCAAACAGCAGCAAAACAAAATAACTCAATGTCATACTAGACCACTGTAATTTACCAAACCAGTAAATCGGAAAGGCTGCAACGAAAAAAATAAATCAATGTATTGTCCCAGATCTATTCTGAGAAATAGGATGTTATGCAGTTTGGAGACAATTGGAACAGAGTAAGTGAAACACTGCAAATAAGTGTTGATATTCTATTGTTTTTAGATTGCATTTGCAAATTTGTGTTGGGGTCATTCACTCAGCATTATCATAATATATTTGTATTAAATCCCCTCTAACTTTCACAAACTATATTGTCCCAATGTTGTTTTAGGTGGCTGATTACACAACGAACATCCTACAACATCAGGGTTCCTCCTGGGTTCAACTGTAAAGAATTTCCTGGTAACACAACTGCACTCATGCTCTAGAGACACTCTTACAATCTGAGTCCTGGAACATGGTTGTGTCATTAGGGAAGGAAAAACTCCATAGATGTGATAACCAGGTCATTCAATACATTTAGGTCATCAGCTGACTTTATTTTAATGCCATATAACGTTGCTGAGCCTAGACCTGACCAACTGAAACCCCAGATAACAACACCTCCAGAGGCTTCTACAGTGGCCACTATGCATGATGGGTGCCTCACTTCAGGCGCTTCACTTCTTACCATGACGCATACATCGCTGTAGAATAGACCACTTGACTTTTTTCCATTGCTCCAATGTTTTTCAAGATTTTCTCCTCTGAAGACTGCATTTGTTGTAAAAAAAATAGCAAGCCAACACAAAAACCATAAGGTTGACGAGATGACTAAAAAGAAAATCGGATCGCAATCATGCAGAATCACTGGGTATAGCCAATGATTTATTAACAGCTAGAAAAGAAGCAGGTCGGCCAAGGATAATAAAAGCAGAATCATTGTGAGAACGGTGAAGGAAAACCCAAAAACAAAAGTGATCGACTTCACCAACAATTTAGATAGGGCAGCGGTGAAGGGTTGGCGATCCTTTTAAGGAAGACATTGAGAGTATTAATTTGTTACAATAAATCACAACATCCATGCTGAATGAAAGCTCACCAAACTTGGAACTGCGCTCTGGTCCACTCAAACTTGTGGTCTTTGTGTCTGAAGCCGGTTAGTCCTGGTAACAAAGGATTGAATTCTGCATTCGGCATGCTTATTATCACAGCACGTGGTTCCATGTATTCAAACAAAATCTCTGAAAACCTCTCCACTTCCCAAAGGTGAAGATGCTCCATGCTTCAAGACAAAAAAATACAGTAAAGAAATCTATTATTAAATTAAATGCCATTTGACTCTTGCAGTCAGTAGTTTAAGCACATGGAGTAAATCTAAACACACTCACACTTCAATGCAGGTGATCAGATCATAGCCCTTGGTGCACGGTTCTGCTTCTGTGATGGAGCCTTGATAAAGCGTGATTGTAAGTGGCCTGGAATTTGGCTGCAAGTATTCAGTCATGAGGGGAGCCAGTGTGTACCTAACACACAGTAACACACACAGGCACGCACAGACACACACACAGGACCTTCACCTGCTGTAGTGCAGGGTGTAGTATTTTTTTTAAACCATGGGCTTTCCCTTCATTGAAAGCTGACTGCAGGAGAAGAAATGATTAAATGAGTAAAAATGAGCTCACACTGGCCTTCTGTAGATGAGACTGATGTAGGACAACACCACAAAGAGCTCTTTAAAATAAACACTGTTATTAATTAAATACCCAAAACAATAAAGTACACGCTCACTTTCCATTTTAATAGGAACATCTGCTGATTCAATGCACTTGTTCACATACATGCACTTATTCAATCATGTGGCAGTAGTACATTGCATACAATCCTCCAGATTCAGGTCAAGAACTTCAGTTAATGTCAAACATCAGAATGGGGAACAGTCTTATCTCTGTGAATTTGGCAACAACGTGGATGTTGGTAGGACTGAATGTTTCAGAAACTGTTATGCTCCTGTGATTTTCACACACAACAGACACTAGCGTTTACACAGAATGGTGTGAAAACCCACACACATCTTGTGAGCAAAGGGTTGTTAATTAGAGAGATCAGAGGAGCTGAGAGGAGGTTTAAAGTAACTTGTATAGTAAAGTACTGTAACTCACTCAAGCTGAAAGAAGTGAAACCTGATGAACCTGTGGGCTTCTGTAGCTCATCCATTTTTGTTTGTTCACCATTGTGTGTTAACCCTGGAAAGAGTTGAGAGTGAAAATCCCTGGAGATCAGCAGATTCTGACCCCAGTGAGAAAACGCCCTCAGGGTACCAACAACCAGGACACGGTAAAAGTTACAGATATCAGACCTTTCCCCTATTTTGATGTTTGATGTAAACATTAACTGAAGATCTTGATGTGTAACTGCAGGGTTTTAGGTGTCATGATGCTGCCACATGGTTGTATAACTGCAGAAATGAGCATGGGTATGTGTTTCAATGAAATGGACAATCATGGAGATCTTCATACATTTACTACCTTTGCATGAATATTCATGATAAACCACTTCTATTTCAGTCAGAAACACAGGTTCAAGAAATGAATGATTTATATCCATTGTACTAATCTACACAACAATCTAAACAACAACAGGTTTTCAACAACAGTGAGTGAGTGAGTGTGTGTGGAGAGATCAAGTTAGAGAGTGCTGGTATCCGACTGGTTCAGTAGAGTTCTTCCCAGTGCACTGGTATGGTCAGTATCTAACCATGAGAATGAAGAACGTGAACGGTAAATTTTAATTTAATAAATCTGAAAGTGCTGAAGTCTCACTGAGAGTTTGACTAATTTGAAAAATAAATAAAAAAAATTATCTGTGATGTCTGCCATGCTGTGACGTCAGTTAAGTACTTACAGCAGACACCTGGCGAACCTACTGAAGATCCTTACACTAAAAGCAGTAAAAAATCTTAAGGACATTATAAAGTTTTCTACTCTAAGAACTGCACAAGGCCAGATTATAATGAATTAAACCTCTAACATGTTTTGTCGGATGGTGGCGCTGTCAATGTCCACTCCTGCAAGTAACTCCACACTTTGCCGATGAAACCGGAGTTTTTTCAGCAGGGAACATTCAGAGCATCCCAAATCCAGCACCTACACACACACACACACACACACACATAGTGTATACAGCCAGCCAGTGTTAGCGGAGACTCAGTGTTAGTGTCAGGAGTAGTGGAGCTGGTTACCGATCGAGGTCTGGACATTTCAACAAACTTAATGACGAACTGGTGCCTCTGTGTGTGCAGGGGAGGAGAGAAGAAGCGGTTCATGCTGCTGCTGAGGGGCTCACTGCTGACGATACATCGGAGCTCGTGTCGCGCAGTAGGCATGTGTCGTTTCCCTGAGAGTCACGTGACCGATGACGAACGATTCGCCGGGATCACGTGACTGGCGCGTTTGGCGATTAAGCGAAGGCTCGTGTGTGTCTGACTGATGTCAATCATTGTAGAGCTTGCTTTTTCAATGCTATCTTTACGTTGCATACATTGGATGACCAGAAAACAGCCTCAGAAAAGAATCTGTCTGTATGTTTGTCTAGCCACTATAGGTGAGCGATACTGCAAAATTTTGCAGTATATTTACCGATACCAAGTAAATACAGGGCCAATATCGCCGATACTGATACCGATACGTTTTTCATTTTTAGCACACAATATAAATTACATCTACAAAATTATTAATTTTAGTCTATAGCCTATTCACTTGTAGCTTAAAAAAGCAATCC
>JAOVVA010000035.1:58661-83142 GCA_028565275.1 Leiocassis micropogon
CCATTTTTAAGTTATTTTATTTTTGTTAATATTATTATTATTATTATTATTATTATGATGATGATGATGATGATGATTATTATTATAACTACAACCCATAGTGCTTGTGTTTTTTGTGGTTCCATTCCCTTAAATGCTCTCTTATGTTTGATAGTTTAGGCAAAGGCAACCACAAACCATTGAACTCACAACAAAACAACTTACTAACTACATTTCTTCTTAAATTTTATAAGGGAAATACACCAAAAACACTCTCATAATCTAAGATTTCATTCAATCACCTTCAGCTTTTATTACAGCACCCAGTTCATGTGTGAAAATGATTTCTCATGATGCCAGAACCCCTTGTTCATTATTTGAGTCCTGGAATATACTTGTACCATCAGGGAAGAAAACCTTCAGGTCGTCAACTGACTTCATTTTATTACCAGATAACATTTATTACTGATAACATAAATCTGGGGATATCATGGACCCAGTCCAGATCTGACCAACCCCAGCAACCCCAGATCATAACACTGCCTCCATATCCTTGTACAGTGGACCCTATGAATGATGGGTGCGTTGCTGCATGCGCTTCCTGTTTTACCCTGATGCCCCCTTTTTTCCACAAAGTTGACGGTTCAGCACACTCCTTTAAAGTTTCAATAATGTATTGAAGGGTTCTTCACCCAGTTTCAGTTTCAATCATTTCATATCTTCGCAGTTGTTTTCTTTGCTTGATGCAGCCCAATAATTATACCCTTTTTCCCCAGGCAGGGTACAAACAGTAACAATGAAATTCAGCTATCTTGCCATGAATGGGTTCTAATGGGGAAGTGGTTTAACAGAACAATATGGTGCAGTAAAAAGCTTTACAGCTCCTGGGTCCCTGGTTTTGATCAAGAGCCCGTTCACAATGTGTTTGGGTTTTTCTCTGGCTTTCCAAATACATGCTGGAAGCTGGATTGGCCAGATGTGTGAATAGTGCCTTGCAATGAACTTGCATCCTATTCAGGATTAATTATTCTGCCTTGCACCTAGTATTCCTGGAAAATAGTATTTATGGATATTTTTATCATTAACATGGCATATTGCTCACCTGTTTGTTTAGCTGGAGCCAGTGGGAAATAAGCAGATCTTCAACAACTTTACATATGATCGCACAAAACTTAGGTGCCCATCAGAGGTGAGTGTGCTCAATTATAAAGTGTGCTTTGGTAATAAGTGTGTATAGCAGTAATATGTGCTACTAGTGAAGTAGTAAAAAAAAAATCTAATAAATAAAAATACATAGGAGCTTTCCAAATATTACACAACGTGCAAATATGTATAAATCCACATTTAAATGAATGCATAATAAGGGGACATTGGATCTCGTAGATGTTTGAATTGCTGGGTCACATCTAAACTGTGTGTGTTGGATCATAGTGTGATATCTGATATGGATAAAATGTGTTAAGCATCCTAAAACAATGATACTGTATGTATAAGTGGGGACTTGATTGTGTAGAATAACAGAACACAGTAATGAAATTAAAAACTACATTTATTTCCCTATATAATCCTTTACATTAATTCATGTATCCCAGCCATGATCTGGAAGCACTACCTGCTTCTTGTTAGAAATGCTGGCATCCCAGGAACTGTTCTATAGGATAACTGAATAAGATTCATGCCTTTTTTTTTCTCTTTATCAGACTCTTAGACCGTTCATTTATACCAAGATCAACAGCCGCCCTGATCACATCACAACTCCAGAGCCGACAACTACAAGCACCCCGGTGCCAAGCACTCCAGCTCCCTGCCCCAACAGCTTACCTGTGTGGGTTGCAGCCATATTTGGAGTTGTAGGTATACTCCTTGGTTGGGGAATCACATGGCTGTTTATGCGCCGATTGATTAAGAAGCAGAAAAGTGAAGACAAAGGAAATGAAAAGGAAACCGAGATGAAGGGAACTATCTTTTAGCACTGAGCTACATACAGTGAGACTAATATTGAAACACATACATGCTTTCTAGACTGCCGTAATAAACTGGATGTGTATGGTTATGAAATTGAAATGACATTTTATAAGGCACACACACACAGTGGCAGCCCAAAGCCTTATGTAATAAGCCAGTGTTACTAAACAATGCTTTACACTTTCATACTCAATGTACTTCATAAACTTTCAGTAAAATGTTATAATAGTTAAAATATAGTCTTAAATGCAAATACAGGCCTTACAACTTTACTGTACTGGTGGAGATGAGAAATATTCTCTCCTTTAATTCATTCTAGTTCATTGTATTTATTCATTGTACTTTTTTTAATATAAAATATGATGTTAATAACTCACTCTGGAACACAATAATTAATAATAAAGTTATTGCTCTTTTTTATTATTCTTTCTGTGTATCCCTCAACTGTCATACTGTATTTCTATTATTGTCACTTCAAAAGCTTTGATTTGTCATTAATTTGACAAATGTGCAAAGCTTTAATTTCTAGTCCGTCTACACACACATCTTCTATAAGGTTTTAAAATCAGAAATGAGAATCCTTGTGTGTGACAGTAATGCTCCATTAATGATTAATACTGCCACCTACTGGTCACTTCATCCTTCTGCTATTTCCTGATAAACACTGATCAGGAGAGGCACCATATACTGTATACTGAGGTACATGTAAAACAAAGAATGTATGTTTTAAATGGAAAAAAAAACTGTAAGTCAATGAGCAATACATTTGCAAGCAGCAGTCCATCAATGTAACAGGGCATTAAAGTATGAAATATAGATTTTTGTAAGGCAGGACAGTTCAAGTTCAGTACATGAGACACACACACACTATCATTCAGGGCCTTAGTTCAAATGTAGCTGCATGGTGTATGCACTGAGTATCCACTGGTTCATTCCACTGGTGAATGATTTGGTTCAATGCACACTCACTGTCCACTTTATTGGGAGCACCATTCTAATCTTATTTAGATTATCTAATCAGTCAATCATGTGTCAATGCTGTTGCCAAAAGTATTTGCTCACACGCATATAAACTTAAGTAACATCCAATTCTTAGTCTGTAGGGTTTAATATGATGTAGGCTGATCCTTTGCAGCTATAACAGCTTCAACTCTTCAAGGTTTAGGTGTGTTTATGGGAATTTTTTTTACCATTCTTCCAGAAGCGCATTTGTGAGGTCAGACACCGACAAAAGTTTGGATTCAGATTTATCTTCTACATTCTAAAACAATACTGGATTTTTTTCAAAACTATGAAATAACACATAGGACATTATTAAGTAACAACAACAATAACAACAGGTATTTGTTAGACACATAGGTCAGCTGTTCTGTAATAGTTCTTGATGAACAGTATTGTCAAGTGTATTTGCAAAACCTATCAAGCACCATGATGAAACTGGCTCTCATCAAGTTCAAGATCACGTAGTCGTCATTGTCACTTCAACCATATACAGTTAGTACACAGTGAAACGAAACGTTCCTCCAGGACCAAGGTGCTACATGTAACATAAATGTACAACATAAATTAACAAAGAAACTAACTAGCTAACTAAGAGGCCTAGATGTTGTCTGGTCCAGCAGCTTTGCATCGGTTGACTCTGCGTAGAGTTTTCTTCACATCAGCTGTAGTGAGACACAGTACCTGGTCGTTCGGAGGAGGGATGGTCTTCCTCGCCGTCACGTCGTTCTGCATGTCAAACCGAGTGTTGACAAGTTGTTCAGCGCATCTGGAAGGGAGCTGTCACTGTCACAGGCAGGTGATGTCATCCTGTAGTTTGTGATGGCTTGTATGCCCTGCCACATGTGCTGTGTGTCTCCACTGTCTCTGAAGTTTTTGTGGATTCTCTGGGCGTGTGTGCGTTTCGCCTCTCTGATGGCCTGGGAAAGTTTGGCCCTTGCTGTTCTACGGTTCCTGGTTGGGTCGTGAAATGATGTTCTTGGGGACAGTGATATCATCGGTGCACTTGTTGACGTAGCTGGTCACTGATGACGTGTACTCCTCCAAAAATTGGTGGAGATCATCCCAGGAACACCAAAACTTACCTCCACTGCAGAGGAGAAGTTCATTTAGAGTTACCAGCCTCAAAAATCACTAATTAACAGCAACTCAGATTAAAGCCGTTATGAAGGCTTTACAGAACGACAGAACATAAGTAGCCGACACATCTCAGTATCAACTGATTAAAGGAGATTATTGCATATTCTGGATGCCTTCAGCATTGTTTTATGATGTAGAAAGAAATAAAAATCAGGAACGACCATGGAATCAGAAGGTGTGTCTAAACCTTTGCATGGTAGTGTATATGCCTGGTTGATAAGAGAGATCAAAGGAAAATGGCCAGATTGGTTTATGCTGCCAGGAAGGATGTACTTAATCACTCTTTACAACCATGGTGAGCAGAAAAGCATCTCAACAAGCACGTTGGACCTTGTGGAGGATAGGCTACAACTGCATTGGGATCACACCTATCAGCCAAAAACATAAATCTGGGGATATCATGGACACAGGCTGACTGAAATTGTACTGGGAAAAGTCACCTGTTTTGTTCTTGTTGTGTGAGTCTGTTCTATGTTGTAGGTTTGATTGTGCTTGATGATTTCTCCACTGATTTTTTTTTTTCCTGCAAGGTTCGATTCCCACCTCAGGCCTGTGTGTGTGTGGAGTTTGCCTGTTCTCCCGGTACTTGGTGGGTTTCCTCCGGGTTCTCCGGTTTACTCCCACAGTCTAAAGCATGTAGATTAGGCTAAGTGTGTGTGTGTGTGTGTGTGTGTGTGTATGTGTCACCCTGTCAAGTGTGGACCCCTCCTCGTATCCTAGACTCCATACCATAGACTCCAGGCTCCCCACGACCCTGAAAACGGTATAAACGATGAGTGAGTGAGTGAGTTAGTGAGTTTAGGACGCACTTGTTTCTTTGGCTCCTTCTACAGAACAAAACCTAATTCACACAAACTGAGTCTCTCTTATAGCAAAAGCAGCGCAGAACAAATCAATGACCAATACATTGCCTGATTGATTGATTTATTTTAATATAATAAACCCATTTGGCGGTTTAAGAGTGCACATATAAAAAAATATATATAATAAAGATGCTAAAGAGGTGTAAAAAGTCGATAGATTTAACATCCTAGGCGAGCACAGAGCAATCTGATTGGCTGTTCGGCAGGAGGTCAGAGTTCGCGGACTTCGAAAGCAAAATGGCTGCTGAACCGACACGAGAGTGGAGCGATGAGAAACTGAACAGTGACGAAGTACCCAAAAAAGACCTTATCAAATTTCTCCAGGACAATGCAACACAATCGGTATTCACAGTTCATATTTCTGCTCGGAGAGTTTGTATAAACCATTGCTTTATTCTGTAAATGATGCAAGGCTAACATGAGACGGCTACCCCTCACAGAGTGTGCATGTCAAACCTACAGGAGTCCCTTACTGCGTGCACTAAGTAGGGTAGAACATAATGCTTACAACGCTTAACTACTAAGGTGTATATGAAGCTATTTGGAAGTCAGCATATTATGCAGTCTCACTGTTACTTGTTACATTACGTCATTTGAACACAAAAATATAACCAAAAGCACGTTTGTATTTTTTTCACTTGTCAAGCATCATCACCAAAGCACAGTGTTGATGTGATGCAGATATATAGGGTTAGTTATATATATATATATATATATATATATATATATACACCCCAAAAATGTCATTTTTAGCATGATACTGTCTCGCTTCAAATGATACTAATTTAAAATACAAATTATTCATATTTCTTTGATTATTGATGCCAAAATTGGTGTAAGCTTCTAGAAGCATGTGACCTGTAAAATTGTTGCTGAAATTTAAGCATTCCAAGCTAAATTAAGGATTTTTCCTTCAATTTACTAATAACAGTGATTTTGTTAAAACTCTGCAAAATTAATTAATTCTTAACAAATATACCATTTAGAAATACAATAAAAGCTAACTCAGTGCTTTGCATGAGAGTTGGTTTTTGGTAAAAAATAAAAAAATCTTTAGTGTCCCATATTTTAACAATTTTGCATTTTAGAAGAATACACTTTTTTTTCAGGTTTATGTCTTTTCATGTGGAATCTCAGTTGGCCAAGTTAAATCTGAATGACAATTAAGGTCATTGAAAGTCACATGAAAGGGCATGAAATTGTACTTGAAACAAAAATATATATTTTTTTATCTAAAAGAAATATAAATGTGTATGCATATGGATCGGGAGATAAACATGAAGTATTATGAAAAATTGTGTTATATGATCCTATCTGAAAATTCACTTTTACACCTAGATGAGACACTTTTTTGCACCAATAACATGTTTTGGTTGTTAGTGTGAGTGAGATTGCTCAGCATTTCTCTGTGCTTCCAGTTTCTTGCTGAGCACAAGCTCATGGGAAACATCAAGAATGTTGCAAAGACTGCAAAAAAGGAGCAGCTTGTTGTCGCCTACAACCAGCTGTTTGAGAGCAAGGTAAATACTATATTGTTAAATTTGTTCATCATCCCTGAGAAGGGATTTTATTATGCATTTCCTTTTATCCATTAAAAAAAATCCATGACAAGTTGACGTCTGGTGCCTGTGTTGGCAGAGGTTTAAAGGCACGGAAGTGGAGCAGGTGACTGAAGGGGTAAAAGCTGTGAAGATTGATGAGAAACCCAAAGAAACAAAGACAGAAGTTGTAGATGAGGTAGACACAAGCTTTACAGTTGTCCTACTGTACGTGACTTAAAATACAGTTTAGCATTTAGAAACATTGTGTTTTTCTTTGCACAGGGTCCTCCTAAGTTTACAAAGGCAGTGTTGAAGAAAGGAGACAAGACTAACTTTCCCAAAAAGGGTGACACAGTGGCATGTTGGTATACTGGCACGCTTGAAGATGGCACTGTTTTTGATACCAACATTCCTGCAGGTTGTATTAACATCATCATAACAACAATATTTGTGTTTTTAGTCAGTGTTTATACCTGTGTGTTAACCTTAAACATTCACAGGCATTTGGCTTTAAAAAAAGAAATTTACATGACAAATACATGACAGGTGAGAAGACCTGGGGTGTGGTCGGGGTTCTGATTCATCTTATGAACCTCACTTTGTGCACTGTCATTCTGGACACGCTTGGTTGAAGGAAATGTTTGTGAAATTTGTGATCTACAAATAGGTGCAAAAGATCAGCTGTCCGCCTACTTTTAGCAATATGGTGTGTATTTAGTCACATTTGTTTAGAGTTACAGCAGAGATGTAGAGGCTTGGCTATTGGGGATGTACGAGATGACAAGCACAAGTGTGTATACATGAGTAGGTGAGACAGTTTTAAGACAAAAAGGACTAAAGTGCTGCTCCATCACTCTTTAGAGAGTATAGAATAATGAATAGCTCTATTTCCATCCATTTAGAACCTTGTGTTCTTCGTGTTCCCAGAACCACTGTGCCTGTGCAATCAGAAAAGAATAACTCCATAGATGTGATAACCTGGTCATTCATTACATTAAGCTGAATTTATTTTCTTGCCCCAACGTTGCTGAGCCTAGAGCAGACCAAATGAACCAACCGCAGATCATTACACTGTCTCCAGAGGCTTGTACAGTGGGAACACTAGGCATGATGAGTGCAAATATCCCTTCTTACCCTGATGCGCCTATCGCTCTGAAATGGGACAATCTGAACTCATCAGACCACATGACCCTTTTTCCACATTGTTCCAAAGTATAGTCTTTATGCTCCCTAGAAAACTGAAGTCATTACCAAGTGATTTTCTTATGGCTATACAGCTGTTTAGTTCCAATCCTGTGAGTTCACATCACACTGTGCGTGTATGGAAATGCTCTCACTTTCACTATTCACCTTTGCTAAGGTCTTTACTGTTGATTTTTGTTTTTTTTTAACCATGCAACTTTAAGTGTTTAAGTGATCTCCATTCATTTATTCCACAATGTTGATGGTTCAGCATTACCCTTCCAGGTTTTTATAATGTGTTGAAGGCTTCCAGTCATTTCCAGTCTCCTTAGATTTTTTTCTTTGCCAACAATTTGACCCTTTTGAAATGGTGATCTTTTTTGGGCAGGGAGTGTATATTCATATTCGGTTCCAAATCTAAAGCGGAGTGAAATTCTGAATGTCAAAGTGAAATACGCTGTGCCATGAATGCTTAGTAAATAATAACTGACCGTGACTGTTCTTTGCAGGAGCACGGAAAAAGAAGCAGGCCAAACCACTTTCCTTTAAAGTTGGTATGGGGAAAGTTATCAAAGGGGTGAGTGTTTTCTGTTGATCATCATATAAATATCTCAGTATTTATCTATTTCTCGTAATGATTTTTACACTCTCTCACTCACAAATGAACTTGCAGTGGGATGAGGGACTCCTGACCATGAGTAAAGGTGAAACTGCACGCTTGGAAATTGATCCCGAATGGGCCTACGGTAAAAAGGGTGTTCCTGATTCTAAGTATCCTTTCATTTGATTGAATTTTTGTTTAGACTGTACTTCACCCACAGTTCCAGTACTTCTTTCAGCTCAGATGAAGGTGATGAGACCTTGCCCATGTGAGAAGCAGACTTAGTTTTACTGGTTAGATGTTATTCATTTAAAAGAACACATCCAGGAACATTGTATTACGCTGATACCAAAATAGTTCGGCAAAAAACAATATATCGTACTTTTATTAGGGATGAGGGAGAAAAATCGGTCCAGCAATGTCTGGCGATTCATGTATTGCTACACTGACACCAATTTTTATTATATGTTTGCATTTGAGGCTTTAATGTAATTCCTCTATAATCCTACACTCTAATCTAATTGTAGTCACTCATCGGCAGGCAGTGCAGCATCATGTGTGGTCGGAGCACAGGTTTGTTTAGAATTGTAAGAAAATCTAAAATAATAATCATAATAAATTGTAATTTTTATAAAATCCTTATCATGTCAGCAGATCCCTAGTGATTCTCCTCCCAACTTATATTTATGTTCATTGTTCTTTCAGGAAACCAATTATTTCGTGTTAGCACTTATACCACCTACAGACAATCCTGCAATAGCATCCCCTTTACTTTTTTTTTCAAGTTAATTAAAATGTATAGGGTCAGGGGTCGCTCAGAGGTCAAGGCATTGGACTAAGGATCGTAAGGTCCCAGGTTCAAACCCCACGACCACCAAGTTATCACTGTTGGGCTCTTGAGCAAGGCCCTTTACCTCAACTGTTAAGATTTATAAGAAGATAAAAATGTAAGTCGCGTCTGCCACATACCCAAATGTAAATATATACACCGTTCAGCCATAACATTAAAACCACCCCAAGGATTTGGGTTGTGCCACTGTGGCATCCCTGGCATGACTCAGTGGGACTTCTAGGGGTGTTATGTGGTGTCTGGCACCAGGATAGTGGCATTGGATCCTTTGGGTGCTGTGGGTTATGGGGTGGGACCTCCTTAGATTGGGCTTTTTGGCGCATTCCATAAGTGGTTGATCAGACTGAGATCTGGGGAATCTGAAGTGATGCACTGAGGCTGGGATGCACTGGGTGTTCTGGTACCTTTCTGTCGTAACCAACATTGATTTCTTCTGTGGGATTCAACCAGAAAGACTGGCCTTGCCCTTATAATTGATAGTGAATTGATGTTCTGAATTCACTGAATGTTATTGAATTTACCTGGCAGTGGTGTTAATGTTGTGGCTGAACTGTGTACGTAGTTCCCCGTACATGCAAAGTTCTCCGCACTGAAGCCTAAACAGTGTTGGAAAAGTTAGTTTTATTAAAGCTCACTTACAATGAACTGACAGCAGAGACTCACGTTAAAAGTGAGAAACAGATATCATCTTATGGAAATATCGACTTTTTAGAATTTGAATGGGAAAATATAAATATTTCATACATCGCAATGCAAAACTTCATTTTCCATTACTCTGATAACTTTTTTTTTTTTCAAGTGGACCTAAAACATTACATTTTGCAGGACGTCATAAATATTTGTATGATATACTGCTAACATACAGCTAAGGTGTGGAATTATATTTGTGACTCATTCCCGATCGAAAACCTCCTTTTTTGCAAATGCTGCATCTTATAATGTATCTACAGAGGAGCCCAAAAATGTATACACACTTCCACAGTTATCTAGTAGTATTATGTTTTCTCTAAAGATGTCAGTATTCACAATACAGAGCCCCTCTGTATTACGAAGGGTATCTCTGCTGACTTAAACACACTTGAGTGATCCTGTGCCCTTAATATTCCAGCCCTTCCTTTGATTGACACAAAAGTAGCCAATCAGAGACTGGGGGACATTAATTCTGATTGGCTGTTTCAAATAACACATCATGCAGAAAGTGTTTCCTCAGTGATTAAGTCCAGACTAAAGAAATCAGCACAAGACTGGGAAGTTCTTAGAGACAGTGAATGCAGAAATCAAAAACACATGCTATGGAAATAACTATTAGAAATATTTGCTCTTTGCTGCATGTATGATTGTTTACTTTTACATATTCAAATCAGTGCAGAAAAAAATGAAATATCCCAAACATCAGTGTTTCAAATTCAATCAGGAAATAAAAAAATCTATTGTCCCATCCTTAATGATTGTATACAAATCCGTGGTTTTAAGGTGTGTTCATATGGCCCTGTAACTATGGAATAGTATAACTGCAATAATGCAAAGCATTTAATGTTGAATAGGCTAATTTTGAATTTTTTTAAACTTGTGCTTTGGTAATGAAGGGTAAATATGTTTCTAGATAAACTGTAAGTTTACAGTCTCTGTGGTCACAATGTGACGGATTTATATTTAGTGCACATTTGAACACGTTTGCAGAACAATAATACTATTGCACCTTTTTCCTTAATCTAGATACCAGAATCCCACCAAATGCCAAACTTATTTTTGAGGTTGAATTGGTGTCCATTGATTAGGATGTCAAACATTCTCATTTCAGCAGAACTCAAGTTCGTGTTGGAGCCAGCCTTCATGTTAACCTCAGTATTCTACACTGCAAAAGTACTTAATATTACAGGGGGCAGCAGGATCTGATTTGCAACCATGTGATCTCACATAATTTTGCATTGTTGGCTTGTTGTTCGAGGAATTAATAATAAAAAAAATTACAATCAAATGTCTGTGTGAATGTTTCCCTGCTTCTTGCTTGATGTCTCCCTGATTTAGGTTACTATAATATACTTTAAATGTGAACAATAAAAAGGTCCAAGTACAAAGCTGTGTATATAACCTGCAACTTTATTAACACATGTTACAGAGAATTATTTAAGAGTTGGCATTGGGACCCTTCTTCTTTCCGAAGGTGGGCACAACATTGACAAAGCGACGGTTGTACTGGATGCGACGCTTAGCACGGCCCGTCTTCTTTTTCTTCTTCTCCTGCTTGTCCACCTGAAAGCAGCAAGAAAGAGAGGGGATATGACGTTTTCTGCTTTCTGTTCACGCGGTCATGTCTGAAGTAAACACACAGCTTACAGAAGGCAGACCATAATCGGTGTATAACTTGCAAGAAAAATCTAAAACTCATTTATTGTTCATTTTAAGAAGGAAGGCACTTTACAATCCTTTTTTTTCCTGAACTAAAAATATTTCAATCCAGAAAAAAATAGGACACCCAGCCCCAAGTATTCACAAATCAGAACAGAAATAGTGAAAAATACAAATGCCTCATATTCTGCTCAATTTAAATAATAAAAAAAAAAGAGCCCTTTGCTCTTACCTTGGGTGTCTGTCCTCGTACTTTTCCAGCACGAGCCAAAGAACCGTGGACCTTACCTAGACAGAGGAGAGAATAAAGCCTGTTTAAGCAAAGACCTGTTACTTTTCTTTCATTCTCAATCGAAAGATTTTCATTCCACTAAGCAGGGGCCAAATCAAATTTCACTTACAACCTGTGGCTCCAGTAATCTGCACTTATTTACAAGTAACACTAAAACTGCAGTAACAGTTCCTTAAACACTACCTGTGGCTCAAAAGTTAAAAAAATGAAGATCTGCACAGCAAACACTGGTTTCTAACATACACGTACTTACCTCCCAGAAGCCTGCCAACAACCTCCAGAGTGCAGTGCTCTGAAATACCACAGCTCACCAGGGAAGCGGCATCTTCGAGAGGGGTGCCAGACAGGAGAAGCACCTGATCCTCCACACACAGACCTTCTAGAGTCTGAACATGGGCCTGCGACACACACCAACACATATAGTTAACAATGACTGTATAAACACTTGCAGCATTCACTTCTTTCTATACAGGATAAAAAACAAACTACACAGTTCACCACTCTGTAGTTATATATTTGATGTGAGGGTGACTGACAACATTGACTGTATACCAACACTCAAATATGGTTGCTTAAAAGGTGTTCAAAATTATATACAGCATTTTAACAGCCCCCTGGACAGGATTCAATTAAAACAGGGTCCTGGGGTAGGAGTCCTATTTTACAAGCGCACCTTGACTTCCAACACCATGTGGATAAGCCTAGGCTGTACTTTTTCCCAACCAACCTCTGGGACGATTACAGAAAGAATTACATACTCTTTCACTTCATAGTAATTAATACTGTCTGGCTGTGTGGGTATACGAGTGACCCTGCTACTCCAGATGCTTCCTGATCCAGGAAATTATTATTTTTATTTTTTTTTTTAAATGCGGCTCATACACTTTGTGATCAATTAATTGTATTTTCAATACAAAGTCTCTTTTTCTTCAAATTCTTCTGTGGGAATTTTTTTTTTTAAATGTCCAGATGCAAAATAAATAAAATTTACTGACGTCAAAATAAAAGGTTCAGTCCGAGTAGGGCAAATAAGATAAAGATTAACAGAGGTACTGTCTCTTCATAAGGCTGACAAAATGGTCAACAAAATTATTAATTCACTCCTATAGCTCGGGTTTCACAAAAAACAAACCATTAAAATGAAATACAACAATAAATAATGCAACACATTACCTAATCTTTTGAACAATTAATTTATAAACACTTTCTCCATAGACCTTGTTAATTAAGATATAATATTTACATTTTTACTTTAATAACTGGGAAAATTGCATACGTGGTATAAGAGGAAGAATTATCTAGAATCACTCTATAGCAGGGGTCTCCAAATGGGCCAGTGACCAGCACAGTTTGTAATTCACCAACACCTAAACACACCCACTGAACCTAGTAATTATCAGATTAGTTAAATCAGCTGTGTTTGAGAAGAAGAATCACCAAACTGTGTTGGACACTGGACCTCCAGGACTGGATTTGGAGACCCCTGCTCTATAGGTTGTAGTCATCCTTTTACAGCACACCAGGTAGTGTTTTATATTTTACCACGTACCATTATCATGGTCATGACTCACATGCATTACAAAGATCAGAAGCTAGTAGAGATCTAATTCTCCTATTATTTAAATAATAAATAGGATTAGTGTTTCTCACCTTGATATCCTGGACAGTCTCATGTCCTGTCACCTCGAGGGTGTGCAGGTTCTGTGCACGCACGAAGAGCTGCATGTTGATTGCTAAGGTGAACACAAAAGTGAATTATTTTTTTATGGTGCTCAAGTATTCAGATGTTACATATGCATTTGCCCTGGCGGCGGCCACATTTTACTTTGTGACGTCATAAGGAAATATTCAGTGCATATGTGACGTCACTAATTTCAAAGCAGATGATTAGTCAGCAACGAACAAGTTTTTTCACAACAGAGTGGGGAAAACCGTAAAAACGTAAAATGCCAACAGGTAAAGTATGATTAAGGTTCTCCAGGTGTTTTACTCCTTTACTGTTCACTTCCTGATCCAGTTTTTACGAAAAGTTAGCTAGTGAGAGCTCAAGTGCTAACCACAATCCTAGTTTAATATTCATTTACAATGTTTCATACTTTTGAAAGAAGCAGCTAATACTAAACAATCGAACAGTATATAATGAGGTGTCGTGTGCTGGCTCTGGAGCTGTGCTCTGTGCTAGCCCTAGCTTTAGCTTTAGCCAGTTGAACGCAGTTCCGCTCAGTGCTCACAGGCATGAGGAGGCACGCGGTCAAATTGTTAAATAAATACTCCAAATATACTCCACATTACCCTGGAAACCTGTATAGCACAAATTCCAAACCTTATATATCCAAACAATTGAAATTTTAACCCGAAATATAAAATAAAAACGTGATAAATATGTAAAGAGAGACGGGCCTTACATCGCACGATGCTAATCGTTCCACACGGAGCGAGAAAAGGACCAGCGTAGTGTCTGATGTGCGCATGTGCACGACTATGAATTCTGGGAAGGTGTTACGTCACCGTTGAGAAGTTTGGAAACCATCGATCTATGTGGACTTTTTTTCTCCCATTTAGTTAGTTTATTATTTTTTCTTAGTTATTTATTTGTTTGTTTACTCTGTCTATTGTTATTATTTATTTACATATTCTTTGTAAGAAGTTTGCTTATACTGTATATATTCTATGTTTTGTTCTATTAACTGTGGATAGTTAATTGTATAATTCAAGTTCTTACACCTCAGTCTTGTGTTATGCTTTTAATATTGTGATTTTTGTTCTTAATAATAAAAATAGATCTATGTGAATAGTAAACATAATAACAATAAGTTGGTTTATTCATAAATGTCCCACCTCGGGTCTGTGTGCATGTTCCCCAGGTGCTCTGGTTTTCTCCCACAGTCCAAAGACATGCAGGTAAACAGTAAATTTAATCATAGTATACCCCCTCTTTCTCATATTTATGACATTGGAAGATATTTGAAAAGTATTTTAAAGTTTTTAAAATAAAAAAATAAATGCTGTTAGAATTTTACATTTAATTAAGTCATATTGGATAGATTTTCTTTATTATTATTATTTATTTATTTATTTTATTCTGGTCCTGGTTTCCACCACATGTGCATCAGCCACCCATGACCCTGTTACCAGTTCACCAGTTTTCCTTCCTTGAAATACCTTTGGTAGGTCCTGACTACTGCAGACCAGGATCATCCCACAAGAGGTGCAGTTTTTGTAGTTGCTCTGACCCAGTCCTCTAGCCATCACAATTTGGCCCTTGTCCAAGTCACTCAAATCCAAACTGATTCTGGTAATGTTGGACTGAGTGTTAAATTGTATTGTTTCATAAAAACAGATTTTTTTTTTTCCAAATAATGTTATTCATTTCAGTTCACAGGTAAAACTTTATATGATGATCCATTTTGTTAGAAGTTTCAACCTAATTAAAATTTCAAGAAAGGCCTTATTGTTGAAAATCTAATTTTCACGTCACTGAAATTTTCCCAAACAAGCATCCTTTCAAGGTAGATCACACCCACTCTGTTGATCGCAGAACAAACAAAACTATTTTTTCATGACAAGTGGGTTTGCAGTGATTGGATGCTGATTTTGACAGGGCAAATGCTTTGAAACCTTAAATGCCCCACTTGACCTGAGCTCAACGCATGGTTTAGTTTATGACCCTTTATCTTTTTTGCTATTATTATTATGCTATTTGTTTATGCGTTATAGGTTTAAGTCAAAATCTGTTGCATACAAATAGGAAAAAAGTGCATTCAATATTAAACAGCTTATCCAGAGTATCGCTGCTCCAGTCAGTGCTAAGGCCCCTATAATTTAAGCTTTTGTGCCACTCTGGCATCACGGGTAGTCACACAATGTTGTTCCACAAGAGAACAAATCTCAGAAAACAAAGCAAACCCTGCTTCGCAGATTTCACTGTGATATTTAGGAAACAAAAAAGAGCTTGTTTTCTCGCTCACCATGTTCCAGTGAGAAATCCAACATTGCAATAATGGGAACAGTAAATTGTTTTTTTTTCACAATGCAGTGCCTTTAAACAATGCGTTTGCACTGAATCACAACATAAACTGCAAACTATCCAAGTCTAAGAGTGTGATTTTATTCCCATTGGTATAAAAGTTGAAGCTTGAATTACGTTATCGGATTAAGCAGTGTGCGCAGATGAGGACCAGAGAGAGAGCTGGATGGACATAAAAACTTAGGTAGAGATGAAGCAAGGGCACTACTATCAGCAACTAGTCCAACAGCATTGTGGGTAGTATATAGTAGAATTATTAACAAAAATGAAAATAACCATTATATTGGAACTAAAGAAATTACTTATTTCATTTTTACTTATTTTATTATTTCTACTTGTACATATGCTTTTGTGTGCAACCATCAATATATAGAATAAGCTACATTTGAAGCAAGAAAAATTAACGTATATTCAGAGGTCAAGTAAATTATAATTAAAATTATAATCTGGTGCATATACCATTGACATTTGTACTGTTATTCTACACAAACATTTTTCATCCCAAGCTTAGAAAAAATTGCACGAGCTTGGAAAAACTTAGTTTTCTAAACCCCCTTACTCTTATTGCTGTTAGAAATTAATTTTAATGTGCAGTTATCTTAGTATACTTGTGTTCATACACGATCAGAATATAGTGATGAACTGGAGAAGTCTTTCTAAATTCTTATACAGAACTGTGATTTAACATCATAGAAAATTATAAGGCATTCAGTGGTGCATCAGTCTTCTATCCTGAGCTCTGGTCACTATCTAGGTGGAGTTTCACATAATCTCCCTACAACTGGGAGAGTTTCCTCTCACTGTCAAAAAACATGAAGCTCTAGAGCCACTCCAAGTGGTTACACAGGATGACCAAACAGATATACAGCAAGAAAACATTTTTATACATGCAAATAGAACATTAAAGGAAAGACTTAAACTAATAAAATGGTCTTGACAGAAATGCAACCAAGGCGCTTTAGGATATGTTTTTTTCCTTCAAGTGTAGTCACCCCCCCTTAACTTAAGTAAGGCTTGTTGGGGTGCTCATTTTATTAAGAGCATTAAAGAGTGTCATTTCAAACTCTCTCTCTCAATACATCACATTTCCTTATATCTAATTGTATTGGGAGCACTTTTTAATCTTGCAAGATAAACAAACTACTTTTAACTGAAAACAGAAAGATGTCCAAACCTGTTGTGCAAGTAATGTAGACACCTTGTTACAATGTAACTCACTGTACTGAGAAGTTCAACACAGATTAGTAGTTAATGTTAGCATGCAGTTTAAAAACCAAGTCGAATGTCAGCAATCTCTTTATTAAGAAATTAATTCAAAATAAAAAGCCTTCATTTCACATTTGGCTCTGAAAACAGGGATGACACATTTAGGAGGGCAAAAAGAGGACTTCAGAATATTCCATGTCCTTCCATACAAACGTAACGCTCCCAAAACAACAAAAGTTTCAAAGAGACCACGGTAAATAAAGCTAAAATTAAACATCCGCACGTTTTTACAGAAAAAGAATCTTCTATTCCAACACATGCTCAGAACACAAAGAAACATGTCAAATGACTGAGAATGTCAAGAGTAGCAATAAGAACAGGTAAAAGGGACTTCAGTGTCACTCCATCAGCCGCACGGCATTCATGTTGGAGGTGGCGGGTAGTACTGGTTATATTGGCCATACTGGCCGTACTGGCCCCAGGTGTTCTGACTTCCCCAGGTGTTGTATTGCTATTAACACAAAAGAAACAAATGGTGACGAACACAAGAGCACTGTTAAACTGAAAAGTTATTTTAGCAAATTTTAATGACGACAACTTATAAATCAAGGCCATAATTAAATCAACAGAAGATTTACAGTTAACACCCACCTGATACCAGTTATTATAGTTGTATCCTGCATGATTAGCTTGCATGTCTGGCATCATCTGCCCAGATGCTGCTGAGCCATCCTCCACACGCTGTCTCTTTGAATCTGGCTCTTGTGACCTTTGTAAGTAAAACATTTTAGAAATGTCAGCAATTGCTGTAGGAAGTGTTAAAAGGACGCAGTAATGTCAATTATTGTCACTATGTAATGTATTACGAATACATAATTTGCACTGGTAACGAACCCATTTTCTGCTTTCCTCTTTGTGGAATCCTGCTCTTTCACAAGTTTCTGGTGCTGTTCATAAGCAGTTACAAGCCTGTGTGAGAGAAAAGCAAAGCAGATTTCATTTTACTTCCAAGTATACATGCAATGTAAACGTCATAAGTACATACTGGTGGCAGAAAGAGGGTAAAGGAGGGAAAAAAAATTGTTGTAAAAGTCTTACTGAACTCACCCATTTATATCACCTCCAAAGTCCTCAAGAAACTCTACTTTTCTCTGCGAGAAAGTTACACGTGATTCCAATGGCATGTTGCTGCCAAGTGCCCGGTCGAAGCATGCCAAGATCTCTGCTTCATTCTGCTGCACGTCTCCACTGTACTCCAGCTCCAGCAGGTTCAGGTAGAGCTTGGGACTGGTCTGGGGGATTAAATCAGACATGGAGTGAGACCACGAGTAAGACATTTAAAGTTTTCCTGTATCAAAGAGCTGCTTTCTTTTTAATGTCATGCCAGCTCCCATGGCTATATTCATGGAAAGTCAGTTTTTGTTTACAATATTGATTTACTTCTTTTACTCTGTTGACACTTTTGAAAAAAGTTCTTACAGGAGTAAAATAATTACAGTTAAAGTGTTTGATGGATAGTAGGGATTTACATGATGAACTCAAAGACCTGTTAAAAGCTGGAACTCATCTTACCCCTAACAAATTAGATACTATTTAAAAGCATTTTTTTTAAAAAACTGTGAAAATTGATAGTTATGTTACTAAAAATGATAACGCTTCAAGAACTGTGAAAAGCAAGTTTACCTCATCCTTTTCGATGGCCTCGAGCAAAACCTTTTTAGCCTTCCCGATATTCCTGTGCACTTTGAGGAATTGCCTTGCCAGCTTCACAGAGAAAAAAGTCGATTCATTTGGGGTTTTTGCATTCTTGATGGCGTCCTCCAGAAGAGCTTCTGCTTCATCCAAGTTCCCGTGACGACGCTCAAGGCTCACACGACGTAGTCTCACCATGGCCAAACCAGGAACCGCCTCCTCTAGACTCTTCAGGATGCCTCGAGCCTCATCAATGTTTCCTGGAGAAATAAAGTTAAGAGCCAATCCTTAATCTCACTTACTGCTTTCAGTGTTCAGTCTTTTCATTTTTTTAAAAGCACAACTAACCAGAAAATATAGCATGTCAGTAAAATACTAATTTATGGAGTGGGCAAAGATAGTTGTACTTTCTATTTTCAGAAAACTTGATGAAATGTGCATGTCAGTAGATGGGACAGTTCCATGAAAACAGCATACATGTTTACATTTATGGAACCAGATGCGTGTGCCTTACTTGATTAGTAACATGCCTTTAAATTTTTAACATAACACTTCCTCTCATATAGGCAAAAGAGTCACCAAGATAACAGTGACATTCACCTTGCTGTTCCTCAAAAGCTGCCCAGAGAACATGGATGGTAGGCTTCTTTGGCAGGTGGACGGTGCATGCTTTCTTGAAGATGTGCCTCACTCCCTCTATGCTGTAGCTCTCCAGGTACTTGCCATACTTTAGAAGTAAAGAAGGAAAGATAAGAAAGGGGTGGAGGAGAGAGAGAGAGGGATAGGGAATAAAAGGTAGAAATGGGAAAAGAACACAAATTATGGCTTCATTTCTGATTTCTGCACTGGTGAATTTCCATTGACAAGATCGTTTTGAGAATTTCTGTTTTAAACCCATCAGCACCTTCATGGAACCAATAAGATAAGTTTCTGTAAGGTAGTGGGAGACGGAGAGATGCAACGAAGTTGGCATATGCTGGAGTCAAATCTTGTGTGGCAAGCTGGCCATCCCCTAATACAACAGATACAGTCAAATATCAACGTTACACGCAAAGAGTGCAGGAAGTTTTACTGAGGAAGTGAAAACGTTGATGGGGGGACAGGAGGATCGGAAGTCTCTGCGAACGGAGCTCTATTTACCTTTATCCAAAACTCCTCGTACAGGGCACAGGCGATCAGGCAGCGCTCAAACAGAACCACTACACGCTCCGGTGTCCCATTCTCCAGCTCAAAGTCCAGGTACTCCCTCCAGTTGGTGAGTTGAGTCTTCTCCAAGGCTTTCACATGGAAATATGGACGCTTGATCTAATCCAAGGGTAAAAAAAAATTTGCGTAAAATCACTGGTGCAGTAGACATTTACAAAGTCTGAGAGAATTTTTTTTATTTCACAAATTATACAAAAAAAAAGAAAATGTGTGCAACATTACGAGTCATATTAAATCAAAAATTACACGATGATTTAAAATATTTGCGCAAATAAAAATTAAGCTACTTTAACAAAAACCATGCATGACTAAAGGATGTTAAAATCACTCACCCCTTCTTCAAAGGCCCAGCGCTTGCTGACTTCATGTTCGTTGTGGTTAAATATCTCTTGGCGCGTTTCGATCACCTTATGTCGCATGTTCTCGATCTCTGTGACTCTCTAGAGAAGAAACAGACAATTATGTGCCATCGCATTACAGCATACAGCATCTCGAGTGACGTGCAAACTGCATATTCAGCTACCGAGGTTTTACATCACCATGAGCTCGAGAGAAATTAGCAGCATCTTGCGCTGGGATAAGTATGGTATGCACACCCTGCACAGGCCCAAGCCGAGGGAGGGGTGAGGGACGGTGTCAATCTGTCACGGTCCCGTCCCACTTTTAGATCGACTCCCTGATTGGATGCCAACTTGGATCCCCAGGTATTCATGGGCTGCTAACGGAAAGACACCTCTTCAAACCTATACAGTTTTGCTTCTTTCCAGGATCAGGTAGGATCCTCCCTATCCCTAGTATGTTTAATACCCACAAAAGTTCCCATTAGGGCTCTTACCTTTGCTGGATCAGGAAGGTCTTCTGTGCCTGGGGGCAGCTCCTCACTTGGGGTTTCCTCCTCTCCCTCACCGGTAGGCTTATTGGCAGCTGCAAGTTCCAGCCTCAGCTGCACAAACTCCTCTTCAGACAGGAAGTGCTTGGGATGATTGTTTTGCACATGATCCTTAAACCTGGAAATAATATACAAAATGTATAAAATAAACGGTGGAGTAACATCATTCTCTATTGCATGATGAGTATGAAAAACACACGTGTTCACCACAATTTTTAGACAACAAACATAAGTGCGTGGCTTCTTAATTCAATCATATCATGTAGCGTTATCTTCTACATTCACTCAGACAGGAGAAAAGACATTTTAAACATGCATTATACAAACCTCTGGAAATGCTGGGAGTACAGCTGAGTAGGAATACCCAGGACACGGTCATATATTGCTGTGACATTGGCCAACTTGCCCTGCTCAGTTTCCCAGCTAATGTAAGCTTCCCACAGACGGTCAGACCGGAAATCCGTACCCGCAGCAAGAACTGCATGCTCATAAGCACTGGAGAGGGGAAAAAAATTATATTTAGGATAATTATATATATAAACAAGCAACCCTAAAATACAATCCATGGCAGAGTCTAGAAATGAGAACAATACTTACGCTCGTACACGATTCTCAGCCTCTCCATCACTTGTGTCTTGATTCTCCTTTAAGAATGTTATATAATGAATCCAAAGATCAACACTGAGTGGGATGGCCTGCAAACCTCTGCGATACACCTGGGGGAGACAAATAAGAGTTAGCATAAAGTCAAACATGTGATGGCATTGAATAAAATCCACTACACCTTGAATCTTTTTACACCAGATAGACAACTTACCTCATCTGCCTCCTGTATGCACCCATGCTTTTTTTCAATGTCTGCATACTTCTTCCAGTATCCATAACAATAGGGATAGCGCAGAAAAAAGGCATCAAATGCCTTTCTTGAAGCCAGCAGATGATTCTGGAAAAACACACGCGTCTATTAACCTACAATGAACCTGACAAGCTCTCTGCTTAATCTGTTCAATGGATTCTGTAGCACTCACCTCTTGTTCCACATATTGCAGGAGGTAGACCCAGCCATTGAAGTCCTCAGGATCATCCTCGACAACCTTATAGAGCCTGTCAAAGTCAGTGGGGAGTGTAGATTTTGACACAGAGGGATCTCCTACTTCACTTCCTTCTTTGGATCCATCCTCAAGCTCCATGTTGGCTGGGCTGTCTGAACTGCCTATTTCACCCTGCTTTTCCGAGCTCAACTCAGACTCTTTGAGATGTCCCTCTGCAGCCTGTCCGTTTGTTTCTGGTTGAGGTCCATCAACATACGGCGTATTCTCCATTTGTTCAGGAAGGTCAGATTTATGCTCTGTTTCAGACTCTGAATGCCCATCAACCGAGTCCTGCTGGTACTGCTCCAGTTGGCTTTGTTCTGGGTTCTGTTGATTTGCAAGAGCAGCGAAAGTGTCAGGCACTTGGTCCATTGTCCACTGAGCATCAGGAGCCAAGTTAGGAATTAAGGAATCCCCTGCACCTTCCATAGCAGTAGCATCCCCATTGTCTGAGGCATTTGCACCAACCATCCCGGTCATGGCCTCGTCTGGGAGTTGCAGATCTAGAGAATAACAAAACGTAAAATCAAGTTTTAATATGAAAATTGATCTCAAAGACACAATTAATATGTCTATTTGCTTTATCTAATTAAGATTCTACTCAAATATGTAAACAAAATGCTTTGGGACTGTAAAGGTAAAAAAAAAATAATAATAAGTATTTTTGTTGTTGTTTAGAAATGTGCATGACTTGTGACAAACAGAAGTACTGATTAATTCATGCCAGTTCTTTCAAACTTCTATTCAATATGTTTAAACACGTTTCCTGGCGCTTTACATGTCTTTCATGCAGAAAAGAAATGGACAGAGAACCACTAAACAGGTGCAGAGTGGGGTATAATGTAGTTGAGTGAGAAGCCCTAAGATGACGTAGCAGAAGCAATAGTAAGGCGGAGCTACATACAGTACCTGTGCTTACTATAGCCGAGTTAATATGTATGCCTAACACCTGGGAAAGCAATGCCAGCGGTCATTAAGTGTTCAGTGGCGATACATTTTAACCCATTTGTATAGCATTTACGGTAATTCATTTGCATGAGAACATTTTCGATCTTCCAGGCGAGCTTACATTTACTAAGACAAACAACTTACAAAAGGGGAACACAATTGCGCTATTCTTCCCATAAAACTGATGATCGATGGGTTTTCGACTCCCGGACGCCACTCAAAGATTTAGGACAGCGTTCTGAATGAGTGCTGTGCAGTCTCCATACAACCGTATTTAGGCAAACGGAAATGAAGCCTTGCTCCCGGGGTTTGTGCTAAAATACCAAACACGAGCGAGCGTGTTAGCCGTTCAAGTCAGAACTCTCTCAACTAATCTTTACTCAATATTAATTTGGCGAAATAATAAATCACATAACTGTTTTCAAATCTAATAAATAACAGTTTTCTGTTTGTGGACATTTATAGACATAATAAGCCGCTTTATACGATAACCCTGGTTAATAATTAGCCACCAGCTAGCATGTTAAAGTTAGCCGGACAATTACACAGCTCATCACTTAGCGACTTAACGCAGAAACTGTGCGATATTGTACGCTCAATTTTAACGGAACATATATCTATATATAATAAAGCAAACATACAATAATGTATAGCTTTTCAGATTAGTCTACACAACATAAAGTAATGCCAGCTAACCCAGCAAACAGCGGCGGCTTGGTTTGAGGCCTACTCGCTGAACGTTAGCAACATTAGCCCGTAAACATCGACGTCGCGAACACCGCAAAACTTCAACCATTATTCCAGAAATATACTTATAACAAGTCCAAAGCATTTTTTTAACGTTTACGTACCAGATTGTTCCATGAAATTTTGTTTGTGGAATTCTTTTCTCTCAACTTTTGAAGTTATCTCTTCAACAACATGTGGTCGAGTTACCGAGCTCTCATTCTCTATTTCCTCACAGCGCAGCTACACAAGGGCAAGACTGTCCTACGCATGCGTACTACGTCTGCAGCTGCTGAAAGGGCGGGCAGTTGACCAGGTGTGAATATGATAATGATGGGGGCTTTTTTGAATTTCGAACTTTTTGGGGCTGTTTCGAATTTAAAGCAAACCGTGATTTGACCTGATTATCTCCTGATTAACGATTGAAATATGATCGGAATCCTTAGTGTATTTTTATTTATTATTACGACAAACATTATATTTCTTTCCTTATCCAACACTTTAAATTTTTAATTGGTTATAAAATAAAAATAAATGCAGACGTAGAGACATGTTTGTCACACCATCAACAAACATGTCTCTAATGTCGACGTTTGTTGTAAACTGTGGTCTTGGTTAATTCGTTCATTTGTTCTTTCATCTTCTATACCACTTTATCCTGTGCACAGGGTTGCAGGGGCCTGGAAACTATCCCAGGAGACGTAGGGTGCCAATCCATCACAGGGCACATACACTACCGTTCAAAAGTTTTAGAACACTTGCAAATTTCTTTTTTTTTTGCTTAGTGATTTATTTTCTACATTCTACAACGATACTGGGGATTTCAAAACTATAAAATAACACATATGGAATTAGGTCATTACGTAACAACAACAAAAACAACAGTTAGTTGTTATTTTAAGACACAGAGGTCAGCCTTTCTGTAATAGTTCTTG
>JAOVVA010000035.1:111755-128489 GCA_028565275.1 Leiocassis micropogon
GACTTAACACTAAAAAGAAAAAAAACTTCTACAACACCCATCTTAAGCAATAAGCATTCCTAAAATTAAGCTAAAGCTCCAAGGAGAGATGCAACGACTCAAACATATACTACCTGATTCTAGCTGATGTGTGGTGAACTCGGATTGTAGTCGTTGTAGGGCTTCACCAAGTCACAAGAAATGTAGCCCTGGTGGTTTTTATTTTTTAGATTGTTCTTTGTATTGTTAAAATTGTTTTAGCATTTAAACAACAGTTAAAGTTGTAGCTGCAGTATACACAGTTGTAGTTTAAACAAACGTCCAGATGTAATATTTTTGTACATGGTTGTGTTACTAAACTTTGACCCAAGGTCGGTCTTTTTTATATAACAAGTGTTTCACGTATATGTATAAATATATATTATTTTCCTGTGCGAATATGATTTAAATCCTGGAGAGCCCACAGCAGAACAGTATGCCTCACTGTGTCACACTCCGACATGTCATAGGAAACCCTCAAAATAGTAAGCAGTATGATGAATGTACAATTCTAGGGCCTAGATAATAACTCTGCTGTTCTTGGTGCTATCATTAAATTTAAATGCTTCATATATATTTTTATCTGAACATCACTGCACTCCTTGAAAGTGTTTAATTGTTTTGGTAACTTGATGTTTAAATCACCCACTAAATCACTTGTACACATGCAGCGCTTTGCACTATGCATGTCTATGATGAGCTTTTTCCAAAAGAAAGCTTTTTAAATTGCAAATATTCAGTTTTAAGACAGATACGCTCTACTTTACCTCACATGCAAGAGAAGAGACCTCAACTGAACATATTTTTATATTAAGAGATAACATGATTGATTTTCACTTTTCTTGCTTGTTATGACTTTCTGAATTAAACTTTTGGCCTTTTTTTTTTCTTCTTCCCCAGGGGCATATATGTCCTATTTGATGCATTGTTTAAATAACCACTGATACTTCTGAGTTAATCTACCTTGTTTAGACAAATAATATCCAGCTGTACTGTACTTATCTCCTTCCTGCAAAGTTAATGCAATTCTTAGTATCGTCACTCCTAAGAGACCAAGACCAAGTTCACATCTTTGTTGTAGTACATACACACATTGCATATTTAGATATGATTCAGTGTCTTCCCGTTGGCTCAGAAATGCCGCTCTGCCCCCATTCTTAACCTGCAAATGGAACTTGTTCCTTCTGCAAGCTGATAATGGGTGATCTCAGGTTTACACTAGTCAAAGTTTACACTCATCCCAGTGTCGCTATATACCCAACTGGCAGGGCACAATGAGCAAGGTTGGAGATAACGTGCCTGTGTGTACTAATGTAATTAAGTATCCAGTATTTCTCACAACAGGGTCTTATCTCAGAAACCCCCAAATCTGGGGCAAATACAGGATGTGTGAAATACTTTATTAGTCTAGTTCACTGTCTGCATAACAATTTTGTGCTGTATCTGTGCTGTACCTCCAGTCATCATGAAAAGGTTTGCCTTGTTTATAATGCAGCACATACAGGTTCCTATGGGAGGATTTGCCCTTAAGTACATCATTCCTGTCCTAATTAGTATTTTGTCATTTGTCATTTATTATTTGTAATGAGTTGTCAGATATTTAAACAGTATTAATATAAACCCAAATACATGCAATGCCAGATGTGTCACTAATACAATGATGTATAATCCCGTGTGTCATACTTTGACTACAAGACTGCAATCGGTAATGTTGCAAATGTGATCAGTTTGAGTATTGTCAGTATTGTGTCCCATCCGAGCGATGTGAAAAAGGCGGCACCTTGTGTTTGACCTCTGTAAAACCTCACTTACAAACCAGTGGTCATGACCTATGACCTTACCACTGTCACATGCCACTGAGCACGCCTTAAATACAACTACAGACCACACAGTGAACACACATACACAGTTACGCTTGAACCCAAGGTGCACTGACAATCCCAAGTCAAAAACTTAATAAAATCTATGTTTCCAAAGTAGTTTTCCTTTATTACTTGTGTTTTCTGTTATTTTTGGTGGCATGCTCATGTTTCTGACCCATTTGGCCAGTAGATGGCACCGTTGCATTTTTTTGGACTGGTAACAACTTGCCCCTTTCACAGTCTGCCTGGCAACTTTGTATTCTTTTGGACAAAAACCACAACTTTCAGTCCAGTGCACATTGATTAATTCAAGTGGTTTTTTTTTTTTTTTTTTTTTTTAAGTGTAATTTTTTTTTTTTTGCAGGTAGTTAAACATAGCTGTAGGTTGGTAGGTTGCCCTAGATAACAGTGTCTGGTAAGATTTAAATTTAAATAAACCTTCATTCCTTTTAATTGCTGCTTTCTATAGGACATACACCGATTGGCCATAACATTACAACACAAGCCATTATGCCTAGTATTGTGTAAGTTCCTCTTGTGTCACCTGGGCAGCTCTGGCCCCTCGGGGCATAACTCCACAGGGCCTCTGGGGTTGTGCTTTCTTGGCTGGTACCAGGACATTCCCAGTGGACCCTTTGGGTGGCATGGGTTTGCGGAGCGGCACCTTTATGAATCTGACTTGTTCGACGCATTTCACAGGCCGCATATGTGAGCCTTGGGTGCCCATGATCCTGTCACAATTTTTTTCATTCATCTTTAGACTATTGCAGCGCACATGCACACACAAACTATGGGCAATGTGAAAACACCAGTTAGCAGCAATTGGACTGTGGGAGGAAATCCGAATACCTGGAGGAAACCCACCACGCTTGGGGACAAGCAAACTCCATGCACACAAACCCAACTCTCGACCCTTGGAGTGTGGGGTCTTAGTGCTAACCACTACGCCACTGTGCCCCTCTGTGTTAATGTTATGGCTGATTGGTGTATATGTACTGAGACTATTATAATAGACAACTCCAGATGCAGATAAATAAACACTAGGGAGTCAAGTGTGACATGGGGAGATTGTGTTAATTGGCCTCACAAATAAATGAACAGAATGTTCAAGACCTCGAAAAGACATAAACTTTAAAATTGATTATTTATTGTATGTACTAACTATGACACTTTATACATGCATACATTTATAAAGTGCTTGGATAAAGAGCAGTCCATGTGACTATTTGCAGTGTAATGTGAAATGGCATCTTGTTTGTGTATGAGTTCATGTCGGCTTGTGTGCGCTATGTTTCAGATATTAATTCTTACATTATGCTATAAGTCCTTAGGGTCCAGTTCTTTGTGAAGTGAGATGTGCCTTCAGTGCAGTCTCATTACAGTCATCACAGTTTCACTGATCACTGCTTGTTCCCATGCTCCTTATCTGCTAATTCAGTATTTAACAACTAACCATTTTTAATTAACATGTGCAAAAAGAAGGTTAATTAACTCTGGTCCACTCCTTACTATTTTGCTGCATGTCAGTGTCAAACAATTTGAGTTTATCCACCCAGTTTTTAAATCCATTTTGTCAGCCAAAGGCTTTTATTATTATTATTATTATTATTATTAATAATAATAATAATAATAAATATGCCAAAATTTTTTGGAAGAGAGTGCAAAAAAGGATTAGTTTGATTTAAATACAAAGTCAGCAAAAATTGCATATACAATTTAATTTTAGATTTTGATACATTTGATAATGTTACGATAACAATTTGATATTATTGATATTATATTAATATAATATACATCATACTGTTTTTCTTTTTCTGAAGTGTGTATAATTTTATTTTTGCATATTTTAGCAGTTATCAGATAGTATGGTTGTTGGTGTAATACCTTGTTGCATGCTCACATGTATTCATTCATCTTCACCTAATCATCGCCCTGGGAGATTATCACAGCTACAGCGGGCACAAGATGGGACACCAGTTTATGACAGGCCATACAAATAGTTCATGCACATTCATTCACAGCTTAAAGTAGTCGGTCCACCTGTCAGCATATGTTAGGGAGAGTTAAACACAGAGGAAACCCATGTTGACATGGAGACTCACAGATAGCAACCTGAGCTCGGGATCGAACCAGAACCCTGGAGCTGTGAGGCGGCAACCCTTTTTCTGCCTCATCATCTTTGAATCTAATTTAATCACTACTGTTTACCTAAAGTAGTAACTCTCTAAATATACTGTATATTAATCTATATATACTTTTTCACTCTCCATGTTGGAAGAAAAGAAGCTGTTAGGGATTTTTCCTATATTTATTCACTGACCAGCACTTCACCACTCACCATCTTTTTACACTAGTATAGAAACATAGCCTTGGAATATGGGATAATATTACACAGGTCTCCAAACTAATCAGTTTATAGTCTATTCTGGACATGGAAGGCTGCCTGTCTGCCCAGTTCCTCCCTCAGGACACATGCCATAATGCAGTGTTAATGAATCCTAATGTTATTTCCTTTTGCTGACGGTGGGGGTGTCTCCCCTTATGCACCTTTAATCATATCTATGAGCTAGCATTTTATACCAAAAATTTAAGTACTATTAAATAGTGTTTACTTTTTATTTATTTATTTACATTTATTTGCACTCTTATTCAAAGCAAGTTCCAATTTAGAAAGAACACGGTCCAAGTGCCCAACTCCCAGTGCTAATTACGAGCACAAGGCCTGAACTATTAAGCCATTTCTGTTTCCAATTTTGCATTTTATATATTTATACATGTTTCTTTATACAAGTTATATATTTATATATGCGTTCTATTCTCATCTCTTATAGCTTATACAATTGTCAAGAAAGACTTTTTTTAATTGACAAACTCGGGTCAAATTATCTATAGACCTTTAAAAAAAAGGATGCCATTGGCATGATGATGTATTGTGATTCCTATGTCCTTTGTTGTACTTGGTGGCATTGTTGTTGTCGTTGTTGTTGTTTTTGACTTGCTGCTGTTTACATGCATCAAGGATGAATAATTTTGCAAGAACTGAGTGTGAAGAACACCTCCTGGGTAGAGGACACATTGCAACAAAAGTCCGCGATGCAAATCCTCTGAACAAAAAAGTAAAAGAGAGAGACTGGGGGTGGAGGACTGGAATGATAGCTGCTGTTTTGTTAGTCTATTACAAACTACCACACCTAGCCAAAGAGGAAATTGGCATTTGAACATTATGTTTAGGCTATATATATTCCTAGCTGAGGTTGTATTATTAAATGAGTTTTAATAGCAATCAAGCAAAGTATAAGTGTATGCAAGTAATGCTACAGAATTTGCAACAAAAGGTACAGTTTAGCAAGTATTGGCCACCTGTGGGTACAATGCCATTCCTGCGTTACCTGTCCACCAGACTAAAGCAGGCTCTAGATGGCAGATTAGTGGCAGCGTTGGGCCTACTTGGAGCTCAGCTCTCACAACATCATATAACTGCAATGCAGGTCAATTTCTCATCACACTAACTGAACCTGTCTTATACATTTGTACTGCAATGGAGATTAATTTACCACAATGATCAGTTGGGGCTGAGATAATGTTTAAGAAAGTAAGACTTCTAAATAAAGAAGGCTTTTTTCTTATGATGTTCCTGGATTGAAATATTGGAATATTAAATGTTCCAATGGAACACCAGTTTATGTCAAGTTAATAACCCTTAATTTATAATTAATTAACCTTAACTTAATTCATATAGTTATGCAGGTAATGCTCAACTCTCATCAGTTCTAAGATATTAAGATGAATAATTGTGTAAAAGTTAATAATAATACTTTATATTCTGTTATGCTTGCAGAAGCAGATTAACGTCAAAATTGAGCTACATTAAATTAGCAAGCATTGCTGTTCAAATTTGGACCCTCAGACTTTTTATCACTGAATCTTACTTGAAACTTTATGTAGTGTAATTGTTATTCATTCCACTAGTTTACAAAGATGAATAGAAGGAAGCAAAGCCATTTTCTTTGATTCTGTCATTTTTCAACTTTGAGCAGGGGATTGATTTATCGGAGAAGGCAGAAAGGCAGAAGGCAGAAATATCAGCTAGGGACTTCTCATATCATAACTAGGGACAGCTAGGGACTTCTCATATCATAACTAGGGACAGCTAGGGACTTCTCATATCCAAGTTAGTTCGAAACACAGTCTTCGATAGAGTTAGGAATAAATGGATAAGTTGTATTAGAACTTGTGCTTATCCTTAAATAGAAATTGACAACACATTGTGTGCTTTTTACAAAATATTTCAAGTAGAACATAAAGCTATGATCCGTAAGCCATGCTGTGTACTCGGAATTTAGGCTTCTGAAAGAACTCCTGATACTTTTGTGTAAAATCCTACAATACATCATTTCCCTAACACAAAAAAATCCCAAGTAAAGCTCCTTTGTTAAGCTTAACTATCCTAAGCTTAAAGACCTCTTGCAAAAATGCCTTTTTTTAAGATTGTAAAATGTGACCAACACGGAATCATTTAAGAATGACTACCGCTGAGGCCAAAGTTGACATATACTTAGGCCAAAGATATTTTATGTTAGTTCTTACTCTACTACACATGTTATGTTATCATGCATTTTTGACAAGTAAATTAGGGCACATAATTTGTTCACACCAGAGGTAATTTTACAACAGTTAAATAGAGGAAGGCATTTATTTCAGCTTTAACTCACTATATCAGACCTCCAGTAGGTCAATTTTACATATAATACATACAGGTTGCAGTCTCTTTAAACGATGAACGAAGTTTCCAGAAATTGATGTCATAGCTTTTAAATGCTTCTGAACGGCCAATTAATAAAATTAGCTGACTATTAGTGAACATGTAGTAGAATTTTAGAGTCAGTATCTTTTTGTCCTTGAAACCAGGGCAAAATCCCAGCAACTCTGCCAAAACTCCGAACAAAAATGGTAAGCATAAGCATTGGTACATCTTTGCAAATACAAAAACCCTGAGACATTACATTGTTCAAGAAGGAGATGTATGTTAACTCTCCGGGATAAAACAAACTTTGGTCCAAAAAGGCCACAAGAAGTGATGAAGTTTCTTTTTTTCTTGCATTAGGCATGTACATGAAGAAAGTCCTTTATTACCAAAACTGAAAGGCCGTCATACAAGAAAGAATTTATTACTCCAAGTCCGTCATAAAAAAGCCAGACTAAAGTTTGCACCAGAGTTTTTGGAGAAATGTTCTCTGATTAGATTAAACAAACAAACAAACAAACAGAAACCACGTTAAGTCATAATGATCAATACTATGTATGGAGGGAAAATGGTGAAGCCCTTAATCCAAAGAACCCCATTCTGACTGTGAAGCCTGACTAAGTTACACCTGTTCTATCAGGAAATTGCCAGCAAAGAATTGTGTAAGAAGCCTGTAGAATGCTACACCTGTTAGAACGCTACACTGGATTCAAGGTCATTCACCAGTTAAAAGGCCATTAAATATGAAGAGTAAAAACAAAGTGAATGTAAAATTTTGACACAAGGAACTTTTAATATCATAAACACAAGCTGGAATCAATTCAAAAGTTGCCAGTCCAATTGACTTAACACAGCAAATGTATAGTTATATGAAAACGTTAGCCTAGGTGTATGCAAACGTTTTGCCAAAATTGTTTGTCTGTAATTAAAAGCCGTGACAGAGGACAGAAATGGTGACAATAGTATTACTTTGTAGAAGACCCTTTAAAGCATTCTATGCAAAGGAAGTATTCAAATGATTTATATGAGTATTACAATTTAAGTATTATACTGAGCACTAGGTTAGTTAAAGCCTTCATCTGATTAAACGGAGAAACTGCAAATCAACATGTTACTTAGTTTTACCCTCATCCTGTTTGCATTGGCTACTAATGGGCTTTCAATTATTGAAGTCAGCCTTTTTAATTCCTTGCTGTACAACCCTAGCATGTGCGAAAAGGGGCCACCAACCTTCTCTTTTACCAGTGCTTAAGAGATCCATCCTCATGTAGGAAATGCCCTTCACATTAAAATACATTGGTTGTAAACAAGTTTTGTCCTGGAAGCGGGCACTGCGCGCATTGAACCTGCTTGTACTTTGTTTGTTGTGCCTTCATCTGTTTACATATTGTGTCACTCTTCGTAAGATCATCTGCAAAATGACTAAATGTAAATTTAAATGTAAATGTAGAGCAGCTGCAGGGTAAGAGTCACTGTTGTTTACTTCAAGTTTACTATTAGAGGTCACAAGAACAAACATCTCCGTCAGGTGTAGTAAGTCTCGGCCTGAATTCTCACATTAATTGATCTACCATTTTAAGGTTTTTCTACTTGTTTTTATCATATTTTATCAATTTTATGTATGTACTTACAAGATAGAAAAATGCAAGCCTGAACCTGAAGATGGGAGATATTAATAGGGTAATTAATTAGGCTGACATCATTTAGGGTAAATGAGCCGAGTTTTTTTTACAAACCTGCTGTTTGAATGCTTTATTAGATCAAATGAAAGTGAAAGATTTTATTACTTTTTTATTATGTTTTATCTATGTTTAATTTATATTTTATTCATGTTTTATCTATGTTATATTTATATTAATTAAAAAAAATTCATTAAATGGTATATGTTTCATTCAATGGAATACCAAGCACATTAGAGTAGACAAAAAAGTTAGAAAAGTAGACTCAAGAAACAATACAAATTAGGGCTTTATTCTGCTTTTTTAGTTTTGTTTTCCTCTCGTGAGAGTGTATTAGAGTTAAGATATGTGTGCAAAGACCTATGCGCACAGCCTCCTTCTTTGCCCGTCAAATCAGTCAAATTTGTTTATGAGGTTTTAATTTCCATCAGATTTGTTTGGAAACTGCACAACATGGTTTTGCTTGTAAACAAACACAGGTCACTTTTATACTATAGGATGTTGGAGAGAAAGACTAATCAGGCACTTTAGGAAAATGACTAGGGTGTAGAGAAAGGACACCAGGTTAAGTCGTAAGTCAGAGCAAATCTGAAGTCTGAGAAAGAGAAAGAAAAAAAGGGACTGCTGGAGATTAGCAGTAGAAAGTAAGCATCTCCCTGTTTTGCACCTCATTTACAAGCAATGACAACATCAGCCAATCCGATTGGAGCAGAACAGCGGCTTAGGGAGATGGCAAAAGACTCAAGATGACATCAGGGCTCTCATCCTTTCTCATTTTCTTCAACTGCATTTTGTTCCTCATTCTTTACTCTCTTGAAATACCTGTCTTTGATTCACTGAGTGAAATGTAATGACACTTCCTATAAGCAGTCAAGCATGTGTGTGTGTGTACAGTAATGAGGCTTTCTTCTGATGTAAATTTTAAAGCTTTTCTGATGCCAGCTTTAGATTTAACTGTAAGGATTCGTCAAGACAAAGAAATTATTTTGAATTTGAAATGATTTTGTCATGATTGTGTTAAGAATAAAGTTTATTTTAATAGTAATGTTAAAGTTATTATTATTTCCTTCCTTTGCTTTACCCTACTCAAAACTTGAGTTTTTTTTACTTTTATTAGAGGTTGTTTTCAATTTTTTTTTTTTTAAATAATATAGACAAAGCCAGTAATGAGGGTGGCATTATTGAAGAGAGACAAAATCTACTCCTTACATGCTTCAGTAACTTTCAAAAGAGGTCATATAGGAAGGAGAGGGGAATAGCACCCAATGCAGCATCCACTCATACCATAAAACTATGAATTACTCTCATGGCTGTCTTTATTCTATCAAAGTTTTTTTTTTTTTTTTGCTTCCTCACTTTAAAAAAAAATAAATTTTAAGTTTAAAAAATTTTAATAAAATAAAAAAAAGTACTAACTATTATGAATTTTATCTGGAATTTCTGCAATTGTCTTTGTCAGTTAGATTTTTTTTCTTTTTTCATCACTTTTGTTTCTGAACATTAATAACTGAATTCTTATTGCTATTTGACTTTTTAAGCATTCACTTAAATTGAATGTGTTTAATTAAAATCTCAATAACCGAAAAGAATATATTAAATAAGTATATATATTAATAATATAAAAAAGTAAAAAATTAATTATTTGATTTTGGCATGATATGATTTAGTGAAGGAAAGTTTAGAAAGCTAAATCTCGATGGCTCTAATAAATAACTATAATGTTATTGTGTAAATTGAAATACTGAGCCTGATAACTAAATAATGGGATGAGGTTTATGAAATAAATCTGTGCTGAGGGAGCACTTATATGCTTTCAAGAATACCAGCTTAAGTGTATCTGTTTCCTGGCACTTGCTCAGCTACGCTAGTTTTATTGTTAATTGCTCATCGTTTTTTTTTTCATGTACTTTTATCTTTCCCCTCTTCCGTAATCCATTCTTTAATCATCATGTGTTTTTGTCTCTGAATGTAGGCCACTGAGTTCTAATTGAACTCATAATTGAAAAATTCATATTTAAAAACAGGTGTAACTTCTCTGCAAACACACCAGACAAAAGTAACACAAAAACAAACATGAACAAGACAAAAACTGTCAGGACATTTGTGTTCAGTTCACATTGGAATACGTTAATTTAATTTAGTGAAATGTATACATTTTGTAAGTTTTATATATTATGGCTATTTGGCATTTTATGTTCAACAAGAAATAGCTTTATAATCCACAGGTCATGATTTTTTTTCCATTTACTCACAGTGAATAAAAGATCACCAGATATTCAAAAATTCGTTGTCAACACATATGCATATTGTTGTTAAACATCATTAATATACGTAAGTCTAAACTAAACTCATTTTTAATAATTGATTGCATGTTACCTGTCTGAAATGGCACATTGAATTAAAACAGACTAAAATTTGAAATGTTTGAAATAATAGTAATTGCAAATATTCCTAGACAGTAACTAAGTGCTGGATTGAAATTCTGAGGGTAGTCCTGTAAGGACTTTTTTATTCTATGTGGCATATTTTCAGTAGTGTATTTCTACTCCGACGTGTGTAATCCGCGTGTACTCTTAATCCCAGAGCAGGTGGCCAGGCGTGTGGTCGCAACAGGGGGCAGAGGGGACACGCTCACCATGCTTCGAGAGGCAGGGGGGCACGGCTATGCCACACTCATCCACGCTACTATACACTCTCCCACACACTCCCCATTAATAAAGTGTACACAATGATCGCCAAACCAGCATAAGGGTCCACAGACCTGCATGTGCCAGCATTCATGAGCTTTACATCCAAACATACACAGAGACATGAGAGCCATTCACAGTTATAAAACAGGTGGGCCAGAAAAAGAGGGAGGGCTGAGAAGGGGCATCTGTTGACAAACCCAAAACCACCATCCCTCCTCTATGACCTCCCCATCTGCTCGTGTGTAGATCTGTGTGTGCATGTTCAAAAACTGAATGATTTCAAGACATACTTATTTATTTTACATCTTGATTTTGTACCTAAATTTAACATCCAAGCATGAAGTTCCTTTTTAAGATCTAAATGTAAATAGATCATTTTTAATTGTTCCTTAATGGAAGACACATTTAATGGTGTCATGAAATGAATTTATCACTGTGACAGTATAATGTAATCCAGGTCAGCTGGGGGCCTCACACTCTGATGAGCTAAAGGTTCATGGGCCTGGACCACACTGTGGAGTGGACATGTGAAGCAGACTGGTGTACACAGGCACCTGCTCAAAAGTCAGTCAGAAACTCAAAGGAGCAGCAATTTAGATTAGTATAAACTAGGGAGAAATGTGTTTAATTATCTACATAATTTGATGTCAGTGTACCTATGGATCCATTTTACAATTTGATTCAGCATGCTGCTGGCACAGATGATAGCACAATTCCTCTTTCTGGCTCATGCTTGGACTTCAGAACGTTGTAGAAATTTCCATAAGCTCAATATCATATTATCAGGGCCATCAGAACTGCATGGAATTTTTTTTTATGCATTGCATTTTATGTAATTCATCATACAATCTTAGAGACATGTTATCTTGTATGCCTGGTTGTATGCTGTGATTCAATAACAGATGGTTATTTTAACAAATGCCCAAATTATTATAAATTTAAATTAATGACCTTATACGTTTCAACAATTAAATATTAGACCCATGAAATCTGCAGAGCTAATGTGAATCCATTTAGCATGTAAAGAGATTAATTCACTCATCTCCATGGATCATGATGGATCCAAATCAGAAACACACCCTGGACAGCATCATCACTGATTTAAAGAAATGTATTACTTACTAATAGCTTTAGATTATGATGATTCAAGTATTGACCAGGACCTGAATGCATGGTCAGCCTAAGTCCTAATCCCAAATTTAAAGGTTTCCATATTCCTTCTCAGACCTAAGTATTATCTTTACAAAAGCCTTTCCCTTCTTTTTTACAAGTTAAAATCCAGTAATCAGCTTACAGCTTACAGCCTTAGTGTTTTCCTATATATCCACTGTTTTGACTGAACAAAAGTCTCTGTTTGTGCACAGTCACATCCAGCTTGCTAAGTACTAAGTACACATCAAAGCACAGCGAGTTATACATGTAATATAATGGGAATAACATTAAAGCAACTGTTGACTTGATGTTGTACATGATTTTTCTATCATTTGGAGTTTCGTCTCTTTTAAACATTTATAATGTAATTGAGACAGTACGAAAAAGAAAGAAACATATTCTTTTTTTTTTATTTCATTTTATTTTAATATTTTATTATTTATTTTTTGCATATAGGACCTTTGCATATGTGAAAGCACCTATTATGGTAATATCGCATTTATGTATTTGTTTGTTTGTTTGTTTGTTCAACGACTTCATAATGTATATGCTTATTTTTCGCCCAAACGCCCATTTTCTTTTTAAAACATATCATTGTCCTAATAATTTTCAACCATAATGAAGGTATTTGATACTTCTGTACACAGGTTTTTGTAATTTTACAGCCCAAAAGAGAGAAACGCTTTTCTAAGGCTTATTCAGTAGCAACTGGTCCAGATTTTTTTTTTTTAGCTGATTTTATCAGCTCGTTCGTATTCAGTTTTGGTGATGTTTCCATCGTGTTTCCAAACATTTCCTCTATTAGTGGATTTATAATATAATTTCTGTTATTTTTATTTATTTATTAATTTATTGTTTCTTGTGAAAAGCTTCAGCTGCAGAAAGACTTTCAGTCTCCGACAAAACCACAGATCTCCGTCTGTATCGATGCGTGTTAACCCTCAGTACAGGGTGCAGCATGTTGCTTTAATAAAAATATATATTTTTAATGCTAATAAATCTGCTGATACACAGGCTACACAAGCTGAAATGTGTTATAGATTCATCTCGTTTATTTCTTTTTATTTGATTGTCAGTTTTAGATATCTTTTCTGAGCTTTAACGAAATTGTCTAAATCTAAAAAAAAAACATTGATAAAAAAAATTACGAATGAAAACATATTTACTTTATTCTAACAATTAAACTAATGTGTTCTAATTTTAGAAATAGATGAAACAATCATAAGAGCAAATGTGCCCCGATACACTAAAAGAAAATATTTCTCGTATCTAAATATTTAATTTAAGGGCAGAATTTCCACTCAAGTCAAATATGTAAGTTGATCAAAAGTAAATAATGGAATAATAATAGAAGAAATGGGCATATTTATGTCAAAGAAATTAAATCAAATTGAGTACACGGCAAATGTACTAATTTATGTTAGTAAAATTGGCATAATACCGATAGGCGGATGTAATGTACACAAGAGCCAAAATTTTCGTTGAGTTTATAGTGTTATGACAAAAAAAAGTTTATTTATTTATTTGTTTATTTTTGTCTTTGATGTTGACTTGATTATTTTTGCATTATTGAGTCCAGGTGAAAGAACCGTATTAAAGGCACGCACAATAATAATAATAATAATAATAATAATAATAATAATAATAATATACACGTTTTTCTGCAATTATAGGCTAGATATAGGCTATTCTATGTTGTCTGCTGTTCTCATTATATCATTTTATTGTTTTTTTTCTTCAGGTCGTACTCCTGGGGGAACACCATCAATCTACTGTACGTAGAACCTTTACTAAAACCTTTCAGGAACATTAATGTTGTATTGAGAAAAAAATTAATGTACAGCCACTGTAATAATCAATAAATTACGCAAACAAGGAACAACAAAACCTAACTGCGAACGCTTAGTAGCATTATATAAATGTATTAGTTAAACCACATGACCAAGTTTACAGCTGACCTCAGGTACATCAGTTGCATTTAGTCTCCAGCTTTTAAACTGCTTTATCAGTCTCCAGGGGAAAAGTAAAGTCTGTGAATGCGACTAACGAAAACGAAAGCTGTCTGAGCTCTAAACTCCACCTGGCTTTACATGCAAAACCCTTTAACTCAGAGGATTGGGCACACACACACTTACACGCACGCACACACACACACACACACTAATGCTAAGTTAACACCAAAGTGTTAGCTTAAAACAAATAAAACAAAGCAAAACAAAAACAAATAAATAAAAGCCGTAATTTACTAAATTTATTATCGAATTGTTTTATATGCCTGCCAAATCCAGGATTATGTCAAATGCAGGAAAATGTTAGGCGGAACCTTTCCCCTTCCTGTAATAACAAAAACACCAGCAAAAACAACGACAACAGCGATAATAATAATAATAATAGCCTAATAATAATAATAATAATAGTAATATACGTGTGGAAACATTATTCTCATTATTATTATTATTATTATTATCGTTTTTATTATTACTGGCAGCAGTAGTAAGGAAAACTAGTTTAGTGTGAACAGCGTAATAGTCTGCTGTGAAATAATCTATTTAAGCCATCACACCTAATATAGTAATATTTATCAGACATATTTCCAAATTTTAAACCTACCAAAAACTTGAATCGTGAACACAATCATTCAAAATAATTGTTCCCTCATTTGTCTGCGGTCTGATATTGCAGTGACACTGATCATCAGGTAGGTATCTGAAAAATAATTATCTAAAATTCAGTAGGATAGAAACAATGAAGTAATTCGTTCAAATTAGAAATGTTTTAATATATATCAAAAACAAACCCATGAATAATTTAGCGTCATTAACAACAACTTAGGAAAACCAACAACTAGTCTATCAAAACATACAGCATAGTGTTCCAGCACAGAGGATACCTCAAATAATCTACCACACTTCACAGTTTCAAAAAGAGTCTGGCTACAAATGAAAACAAACGGGCACAATAAAGTTAATATACACTGATTGTCTTCTACAGCAAAAACAAGCTTTTTAAAATTATTGTCATAAATATAATAGTGCATAACAGTAATAAAAAATATCGACTTTAGATTGCTAGAGATTTTTGAACGATGAGGTTTAACCCATACATTTCATTGGTGGCCATTTTTACAATTTTTGTCTTAATAAAAATATAATTTAATAGCCTGAGTTAACAATGTGACGAACTTGGCATAAATTCTTTAATTTGCAATGTTTTGGAAAGGAGATTTATAGAAACTCACACAATTGAATAAATTCTGTTATTTAACATTTCTGGTCATTTTGATGTTCTTAAAAAACTTGAAATTTCCAAGAAGATGTTTGATCTTTGTAATCCAAGCAGTCGGAATTGAAGTTGAGCTTCCAAGAAGCGCTTTGGTCTTTGTAATCTAAGCAGTCAGTCGGTGCGCTGATCCCGAGACCGGAAGTGACGTAGCCCTGAGGTGTGAGTGAACATGATGGACTTAGGTGATTGCTGACCGTACTGGTGCTTGTCGGGTTCAAGGTGGATGCGGGGCCACTCAGCTGGTGATGCACAGGTCCGAGGTAGGAGCTACAGTCCATTCCGCTGAAGTAGGACGCTGTGCCCGCGTAGTGCTGACTGTATCCGGGCGCCTGCGTGTAGGTGACCGGGTAAGAGCGCTGCATACAGGATAAAGATGAAGAGGATGAGGAAGAGGAGGAAACAGAAGGGAGCTGCTCTGAGATCGGAGAAATTGAGGCCGGACTCCAGATGGACACTGGGGCTGTGCTGGTGGACACGCCCGGTAAAGAGGTGCTGGAGGTGCTGCTGAAGGTTCCACTGCTGCTGCTGCTCTCCGGGTTCACCTCTCTTGCTGGAGAAGCCTTTTTACTGACAGGTCGAGTTTTGCTCTGCGTGGTGCTCTGGGATTGCTGCTGCTGCTGACGACATTTCGCTCTTCGATTTTTGAACCACACCTGTTGAATTAGGACACATTCAGACACTTTTAGGATTAGACACAGTATTATGCATTAGACTACTCTGCCTCTAGTAGCGGCTGTAGATGTTCACGAACAGAAAAGTCGAAAAAAAACTTCGAACTTAAAGTCATTTTAAAGACTTCAAATCTTCAAAGAAGTTTTTATTTAAAAATAAATTAGGCTATCCAAGAATCTCTACATGGCACTGTTATTTTACATTGCATGAAATCTAAAAACCGTATTTCTATTTATTTTAAAGTTTATAAACATTTTAAATTTAAAATAAATAAATAAATAAATAGATGTGTTACTCACCTGTACCCGAGATTCAGGGAGGTTAATTTTCATTGCCACTTCTTCGCGCATGAAGATGTCCGGGTAGCGCGTCTTGGCGAACAGCGTCTCAAGCACATCGAGCTGCGCGCGGGTGAACGTCGTCCGCTCACGTCTCTGTTTCCGGGGGGTTCCTGCCAAGACAAATATCAACGATTTTGTTTAGATGAGATAAACTTAAATGCAAAAATAGCAAGGAACTGAAGAAGTTTTGTAGCTACTCTGCCGTATAGGGTAAATTAAGGGAAAATGCGGTATATGTTTATATTTTAAATACAAATATATTTACAGGTTTTGGCAGTAATTTGGTTTAACCAT
>JAOVVA010000035.1:128589-139791 GCA_028565275.1 Leiocassis micropogon
AAGGGAAAATGCGGTATATGTTTATATTTTAAATACAAATATATTTACAGGTTTTGGCAGTAATTTGGTTTAACCATAAATAAAGACTTAAATATTAGGAATCGAACAATAAATAATAGTTACTAAATCTGTTTCCATTCCAAGTATAAATTTGTTTGGGTTGGAGTGAATGACGAAATAATCCATATACAGTTAAAAGTCGTCTGCGGTTAAAAAATACTACCATTAAAAAAAATGCATAATACTAATTGTTATTTAAGTCAGAATGGCAAATCATGTTAGACCTTTTTTCTTAATACTTAAAAAAATTTTTTTTTACCTGGATAGCCTACAGTTGGATGCAGCAGCTCCATGGCAGTAGTAGCCAGACTGAGCCCGTTCACTGCGTACGGTGCTGGTTTCAGGTAGGACATCATGATCGCTCCTGGTTGAGAGAAGCCACTGTCTTCACTCCTGCCAGACTGGACGAAAAAAAATTACACTCCCCTGTTATGTTTTCTTTTAGTCAGTAGTGCTCAAGGACAGGGACACGAGACAAGAATCAGGGGAATGAGGTGGTGACGCGGTATGTATTTGAAAGGGGCGTGGCTACAAGACATCCCATAATTGCAACACGCCTTCTTTAGGAACAAAAAAAAAAAAAAAAGAATAGAGTGTCAACTAAGCATTTGAAATGACATACTATTTAGCATTTTGTTTATTTTGTTGACATTTTGTAACCAAAGCATTCCTTACTCAAACTATTCATATTGGAGTCTTAACGTTATTTGCTTGCTTGCTTGTTTGTTTGTTTGTTTTTATCTATCTATCTATCTATCTATCTATCTATCTATCTATCTATACACACTCTGTAAAACATTACTGTGCTGCAAGTTTGCTATTAAGTGCTAATATCTTGTTTAGAACCCAACCAGAGTCCACTTAAAGGCTCACACTATAACAGGCAACGTTTCTGCATTTACATAGTGACCATGGGGTTTCAAGACAAGGTAATTGTTTCCAAAGTAGACAGACTGATTGGGGGCCATTTGCAAAGACAAAGGCTACTGTTGACCAGATAAATGATTGTGATAACAAAAGCCTCGTTGGCGACAAACAATGAGCTCCAGCTGTAAGGCCCGGCTCTCCGTTTTGTAGCTCTGCAACTTTAACTGACACTGTGGCATTTTGTTTAAATCGCATCTCGTGTACATTTCAATCAGCCTTCGTTAAAATGTTAACAGCATCTCGATAAATGACAAGACACTTGCGGGGAATCTCGGGTAATTCCAGGTGACACATTATTGCCACTCCCCGGGTAATTCTCCCTTAATTAATTGCACCCGGTAATTAGATTTTCGGCGAGGGACTTTGGAAAAGTGTTGATTAACAAGGATTATTCAAATGTAAGCTAAACAAACAGGCCATCGTCTTAGTTAACGCATCAGATGTCCGATTACCCCTCGTATAAGCTTCAATAAAGAGGGGTAATAATAAAAAAGATGAACAAAAGTTCCCTAAAATAAATCCCTAAAAATCAGTAGATCGCATGTGCTAGGCAGAAATAATAGCGTGATTTAAATAATATTTACTACTTTGTAAATACTTTAGATCAACCACGCAACAGATTGGGATGTGCATTAAACAGTGAAATTGTTCAATCTCTTTCAGCTTTTTAACACAGGCGGAAATCCTAGATAGACTAACGGCTGTTTCTCTCAGTCTGTTAGCTTTAACCCCAGACATCATCCACCAGTTGCTCCACATCCGCTCAATAATTAATTACTGCATTTTTTCCGAGAAATTAACGAGCTAATCTGGGCCGCACGCGCTGCCCTAATTACGCGACGCTGCGCGTGACTGAGCTTTCGAGCTTATTCATTTACATTTACTGCGTAAAAAAAACACAACAGTCACCCTTGTTGAGGACTAAATCTAACCAGCCCCAAAATTTCACTTTCCCAAGGATAATAATGATTATTTAGTCACGAATGACAACAACAACAACAACAATAATAATAATAATAATAATAATAATAATAATTATTATTATTATTATTATTATTAATAATAATAATAAAAACAAGTGTATTGATAAATTCTATAATTATATATAATTATAATCGTTCAAAAATATAAAAATATTTTATGTTGTGCAATTTTATTTTATTTCATATATTTCTTCTTCTCCCTCCTCTTAATAATAATAATAATAATAATAATAATAACACCAGGACGGTCAGGCACAAGAATAATTTTTCCTCCCTGGCAATTAACCTCATGGACAGTTAAACGTTCTTCTCACTGAGCCATAAATATATGTGCAATATTGTGTGCAATTCTGCTGTGCAATATACGTGCAATACCACTGATAGGTACTTGACTTATTTGATTAAACCCCGTTTCATCCATTTGTTGTCAATTGTTTTTTCCCCGTGTTATGTGTTCTGTCTCTTTGGAAGCTCCGTCACCAAAACAATTTCCTTGTACGTGCGAACGTACTTGGCATGAAAGCTCTTTCAGTTTCTGATTCTGATGACGAACTTAAAGCACGTGGTTCACCTGATGACCCCCATGTAAAAACTCACACAGCGTAACCTCTCCACCGATCTAACTTTATGATGCTTTTGGCAAACGTTTACAAACGTACAGTATAATATGTAAATCCCTGAAATATGTAATTTCTTTTCTCTCAACAAGATAATATAATTGTCTTTACCATATTCCTAAAGGCAGGTCGGCAGTTTGCCCTCGAGCATCTTTCACAAGTTGCCCTGCACGGTATGGACAGATTACAGATGCATTACATATATAAAATAAGATGAAAGGAAGCAGCAGGAGCCAAGACTAATTCGTTTGACAGTGATAAAAGCCAGACATTTGTGCTTAAAACGTGAAATGACACTCAGCCAACACTCTTCAACGTCGATCTGCCTGGAAAAGGATGTCTGACAGCCCACTTGATTGGTACGTATACACAAATACACAAATATACAAATACACAAAAGCCCAGACTATATATTTTCAGTTTACCCCCTCTCAATAAGTTCAAATTAACAAGATTTTTAATTAGTTGTCATAAACTAGTAAATATGAATAAAAACAATATTAAAACTTAACAGTGTACAATTTATGTGGATTAAGCATAAATTTGAATAATTCAACTTAACCATTAAGACAATATGCCTGTGTTTGAATATAATAAATCCTTAATATGATTTAAAACTCATCTAGGCTAGTACTTTTTTTTCTGTCAAAGTCCAGTTCAAGGGCAGTCATTCACAGCTGTGACCATGATGAATCAGTTACTGAAGATGAATAATGAATTTGAGGAAATAATGTGAATATATCATAAACCTCTCCATGTTTAGAAATGGTATCATAGATCAGACAAAGGATATTGTTATGGCATAAATCTAATAATAATAACTAATGTAATATATTTAGCTTATATTGTTTAATCACATAACTGTAAAACAAGAACGTGTTCAATTCAACTTTTTCTTGAGAAAAAAAAGCCAAATAATGGCAAGACTACTGAATCATATAGCCTATGCAATGCCCATAGACACATACACGCAACAAATTTTTTTTTGCTCAATAAAACCTGATTGGGGTGTGGCCTTCACTTTCTTCTTTTTACACTTTAGTTTTATTTTGCTTCTCCCCCTGTGTTTTCATTGAGTAAATTAATATTAATATATTTCACCATCCTATTACAATCCAAAACAGCTGTTGTAATGCTTGCAAGAGGTTGTAATGCTAGGAACCAAGCAGTATACCTATATATTTGCTTGTTGCCTTTAGGGAATGATTGTTTGTGAATTAGGAGGTATTGTGATTGTGGGCAAGGCTTGGCCTAATTGAACACATACAGACAGAAGGGAGGTGTTGGGTGGAACGGAGGTGGGAAAGACAAAGCCACAATATAGAAATCCTACAGTAAATAGGCCACCCACTGCCCCTGTTCTCAGCCTGAGTAAACATACGTCCTATTTAAGACACAGACCAGAACACAAGTGGACAAGTGCCTTGTAAATGTTTCATTTGCTCAGTGTATTTACAGAACAAACTGAGGAATAGAGTGATTAAAATAGCAAGAGCAGAGAACTGATGGAGTGAGACAGTGAAGTGTAAAGTTAATCTGGCCTGAATGGCTGTCTGTCTGAAGAAGTGATGCTTAAAACTGTTTCTCTGTTCTTTTCTGCTCCTCTCTTTCAAACTGCTCCTTCACTTTTTTTCTTTCCCGCTACCCTTCCATGTGCCTCTCACTAGTTTTCTGCCTCCTTATCCTTTTTAATTAGAAGGTCCATTCTCCTTCCCTAATCCTCTCCAGACCAACAATGCAAAAAGCCAGTCTTTGAACAGCCAACCGACCCAAATCCACTAGACTCGTCTCTCTCTCTCTCTCTCTCTCTCTCACACACACACACACACACACACACACACACTTACAATTTAAAAATAACTTTTAAAATATACAAAATATTTTTTTTCTGTAAAAGACCATTATTGTTTCTTCATTTAGTGAATATTCAAAATTCCAAATTGTAAAATTTAAGGTTATTAATTATATTTTCCAAGTCCAATAATTTAAACACTTAAAATAAAGTTAGAGTTTTAAACACACAATACAATACAGGTAGCATGGTGGTGCAGCAGCTTCATAGTCCATAACAGTCTCATCAAATAATGTGTCTTTTTGGGATTCCTCAGGTTCTCCAATTTCTTGGCTCCTAATCCTTCCTTACCAGAATAAATAGTTACTGACGATTAGTGAATGAATGAATGAACAAATGAATGAATGAATGAATGAATGAATGAATATAACAATATTCAAAGGGTCAGAAAACTACAGGTGACATTGCTCAAAGCATTTTCCACAATAGTTAACCACAAACAATGTATCAGAAATAATAACAGACTAAATATAGCATGTTAAAAACTTGGAAGAGAGGCAGACAATTAATTGGTAATTAAAATGGTAAAGAGAACAGGGACAAGCTGTGTGTAGCTATGCTTCTGTGGAGTACTAATGGAGTAATTAGCCTCTCACTGTGTGGTAATAGAGTTGGCTGTGCTCTTAGGTCTCCAAGCATCAAGTCAAGTTGATGCTGAGTTCAGAGTTCACCATTTGCTGCATGACCAAAACTGAAGCTGGAGTTACTAAAAGAGACAAAAACAGCACATAAAACCAAAGACCAAGGGTTTTTTATACATCTTAAAGAAGCAAAATGCTGCAGAATCATTTAAATTAATGGTTTAAAACACAGTGCAGTTCTCTAGCATACTCATTCTTTTTCTGTTTAAAGAAAAGTCATTATATTGGTTTGCATATGATATTGAAACTGGTGCAAATATCTCTAACAGAACAATTAAGTAAAGTGGAATTATATAAAATGACTGATGCTGTTTATTGATCATAAACATAAAATATATTTATATTAGTTTTCTAATTCCTTATGTATTAGCTCAAGTGGTGTGAGAGTAGAAAAACTTCATGATGCTTCTGCTTCAGTGTTATCATATCATGGATTTCTTTTATCATTTTTATATTATTATATTATTTTTCTTTTCTTCTGTCCAGGGACAGGACATACGTTGCTTCTACAACTTGACATCTTTTTATAAACAGTGCTGTATTCAAACATTTTCCCTCCATTTCCCTCCATCTAAATGCAACTCTAAGATTTCAATAAATTATTTAGTTCAAATCATGTACTATACAAAGTCTTTGGTTAGATAATGTTGATAATTAGAAATACCTGAAATCAATACAATCAATATAGCACTCCAGGCCTGTGATTCCACCTCTCATTCTGCTACCTTTGGGGTAGAAAGGGGGGGGGTGTCACTAATCTGTAAACCTTGAATATAAGCTTAAGTAAAAACCCTGTAATACTGGTAACTTGGTAAAGTGAAGTTTCTCCCCATGAGAGACAAAATCCTGTTGACTATTCAGGGGATAAATTGTACCAAAAGTAATTCCATTAGACCAGTATGCCACGGATCCCTTTGTAGGAAACGCTATTTAATTGCCAAGAGCTGGTCATTGTTTGGACTGACGGGTAAATATTATCTCGCAACTCAAGGCTACATCTTGAGAAAGAATGGGATTGAAAACAAAGTGGGAAGTGTCTAGGAAGATGGCCCAATAGCTTCAGCCAGCACAGAAGAAGAGGAGAGGGATTAACAATGGCCAGTGAAAAATCCAAACATCCACTAACTACTGTGTAATGAAAAATAAACATGTTCAAGGTTTTCTTGGGAGATTTTAAACCTCTCTTAGTGCCAGAACATCTTCCTAAATTTATAATTTTTTACTATTTGGACCATTTGCATTTATCTTCAGTTTTTTTTAAAAGATACAAAGTAAAGAAAACATAGACAGGTTGTAATTGTTGAAAAAAATATATATGGAAAGCTGGTAAACAAATCCTTCGCCAACTTTGTGCCACCTTACTATCCATTCCCACACAAATGTTGAAGAGTTTGGACAAAGCCCCAGCTCCCATGGCCTCCCCTCCCTTTGCTCTTCTCAGTGGACCTGTCCATAACGATTTAAATTGGATGTGATGAGTGTGGAGGCCATCGTTATGCACTATTGTCAGAGGGAGCCTGCAATATGAGCAATGCTCTCAAGGCTTTACACACTGATTGGCTTTGATAGGTCATGGAGACAGGCGAGGCAAAAACCCTTTCTGTCTTTTTCACTGAGTTCCTTACAAAAGACAGCCTTTTATATGTCTTGGCTTTCTCCTGCCCCACATCACCATCATGCTGAAGGCTTTAAGATGGGAAATTCAGCTGGACCAAAGGGGCTTGTCATGTGGTTCCCCTAATCCACTTTTTTACCTTTTCCTCCTACAAATATTCAATACTTGATCCTGACCATAAATCTAATGCATGCAATGTAAAAGAGACCCTTGACAAGCACATCTTTCACTTTGTTCACTACAGTAAAATTTCTGTTATTACATATTATTAACACAAAGTTTAAAAAAAAAAAAAAAAAAAAGAATATTGGCTGTAACAGCTGTTGACATTCTTTCGCATTCCTAAATACAAAACCTAAAATGTAGCAGAGATGGTATGCAAAGTGATGTTTATTCTGCTGTCAGTATTTATGTTCAGCTTTACATGTATTATCTGTTCACCCTCTCTGTAGTAAATGTCTATAAATCTGGAAGTACACTGTCTTGTTAACCCATGTCTAAACTTTGGTAATCTCATTTGGAAAAGCTGTTTTGTGGCTAAAGCTTTGTAACATAGTTAATTGACTCTTGCCTGGGGGTTGTATCAGCATTTTCAGACATGTCGCACTAAGGACTAACTAATGACATATCTACACTAAGTTGGTTTTAGTATTTAGCTTCATCAATATAAACATTTACATCTCACTTTGCAAATTTAGGGGGGAAAAAATCATGGATTAATTTTTGTCATGGACCCCCTACCCCATAAACCCAAACCCTGCTCGCCTACCCCTCCAGTGCAGCTTAATGCTAAGAGTAAAGGAAGGAATACAGTCTTCGTCACCCTGCTGTTTTTAGAGTTTAAGAACAAGAGGGGTTTAATCCTCATTGTTTGGGAGGCTAGGGGGGGTGCCCATGGTCCGGCAGCTGTAAAATGATCCAACTGGCATCCCCTAATCCCCCCAGAACCCCCAACTTCTAACTCTACCCCCCAATGGGCCACATTATCAGCCCAGTATCTGCTACACACTGGAGACTCCTTCCAAATGTCCTGAATAAACTCTTCACCAGAGAAAAGACTTCACCTGATGAACAATATTGCACAATTGTTTTAATCAGTTAATATTGAGCTTAAAGTCATGTTAAAATGTGCACATTAATATAGACTGAACCTTGCAGCAGGGACTAGTACTGTCTGAGCTCTGGTGTAAGTAAGATACATTATTACAAAGTGAATTATTTAAATTAACATTACAAACTAATTGTCTAATAACATTTCGATTAACAAGTAAATAATACAAAATTGAGCATTCAGCAAAGTTGTAGTTGTAGAAAATAACATGCAATTACATTTATTTGGTTGAAACAGGTCAGTTCTCAATACTCTTGTTGTTGTTGTTGTTGTTTTTCTTGCCATATATTCCTCTACTTATTTTACAAACTATACAATAACAGAATAAAATATCAGTTGTATAAGCAATAGATGAACCGGATCTAAACTAAAACATGAGTGTAAATTATAATTATAATTTGAGAAGGCTTTGCTTTTTCTTGCTGTCTGTGTTGTGGAGTGAATATCACTTATCTTGTCTCTCTTTAAACCTTTTGCACTTTATTATTGTACCATCAAAACATCTCTCTCTCTCTCTCTCTCTCTCTCTCTCTCTCACTCACCCTCAGAGGCTTATCTATCTCAAGCAGATGGTTCATTGGACTAACGTTTCATCAAAATGATCTGCAGTTTTGATAAAGACATTTCTCTTTATTCCCAATGATCTCCCTCTCATGGCCTTGCGCAATCCCTGCTTATCTCTCCACTTCCGTCCTTCTGTCCTCCTTTCCCGCTTAATTTCTGTTATCACCATTATCTATTTTGCCTACAATGTGGTCTCACCCTTGTTAATTTCCTAATCTCTATCTGAGCTTATGTTTTTGCGTTCTGTGATTAGTTTATTCTTTATAATCACCCTCCTTTACTCATTGTCCTAATTCCCCACTTTTACAACTTTCCTTAACTTTATGCTTTTCACAGCCTCCATCATTCCATCTCAGTTTGTCCATCAATGCGGACTCTCTTCTGTATGACTTCTTCACCTCTTTCTGAAACAGCTACATCCCCCTGCCAACACACACACACACACACACACACACACACACACACACACACACACACACACACACACACACACACACACACACATAGTCATGAGCCCTGCTGTTGTCCAATTGTCTCTCTTCCCTGTTGCGTTGGCGCCCGCCAAAAAAAAACCCTAGGACGATCAGACAGTAGGGATCCTGAGTGTGCCAGGGCTGCCACTGCAGTTTTTCTATCCCTCTTGTCCTTCCAACATATCATCATTACATCTTAGAAATAATTTTATCCTATTTTTGCATGTACACCCACTTGACTTATCGTTCATGAACATTTTTAGTTTATAACATAATACAATGCAGCTATGCCTGAATTAACAATTCTCAGTTTGTGTGTTAAAATACCACACAAAATAACACCATTCATTGTGCACTTGAAACTTGCAAAGACAACTGAGGATCACATGATTAGGATGGTTGTTCCTAAGAGCTCTGTGTAGGGCTTAAGCATGTGATTGACCAGATGAAATATTCTCTAGAAAGAGCTGAATTAGGCACAGCTAATAGCTGCATCGTACGCATGGACAGACTCAGAAGCCTGGGAGGTCCAAATGACTTGAACATTGTACTGTATGAGGTATTTGCCCTGGATTTAGCATTGGAAAGATCTGAGTACTAATACTGTAGTTCTTGCATTTTAAAACATCGGTAAATACAGTATTTCTTCCATATACTATCATTTATACCTTAGACAGTCATGATAGGAAGCAGAACAGAAGTAAAAAAAGAAAGTTCCCCATAAGAGCTCCTTACAGTACTCTCTGTAGCAGTGCTGCAGACTTTCTCTAGAGAGGCTTGAGTGACTTTAATCTGGCCAGTAGAATCTGGCAGATATTTTAGAACACCTGTGTCTGGCCAGAGTGGCTTTTGTCCGGCCTTAACCCTGAACTTTTTCCCTCTTAATCAACTTAAGAGAAACTAATTAAAGCCCTCTGCTCTCCAGGACTTGCATTGTGTCCCTCAGCATGAAATGTACAAACATATACTGAGACGGTGAAGAGGGGCATTCGGGTATGAAAGCAGTATTTAGACAGAGGACGTTGTCCATTTTGGTAATTAGAAGCCAAATAATAGGCAACATCAGTGCTTGCATTAAAATATTTCATATTACAATAAAACATCATACTTAGGCCAAACTATACAGTATATGTGTACAGTACATTATGTTGCAGGACAAATATGCTGCAACTGGTTAAAAAATTATATAGACCTGTTTTTAATGCTAATTTAAGTTAATACAATTTTTTTTATCTTTCCCTGGACTTTCATGCATGTTTCAGAGTCCCTAATTACAATATATCAATGCTTGCTTGCAAATGCACCACATTAAAACAGGCTGATATTTTGATAGAGGGCCATAATATCTTTTTTATTTCAATCTTTATCTTGATTCTTAAAACAGTTAGGCTTAGCTAAAATTGCCTTCTACTGTATGTGAATAAGTGTGTCAATGTACATGCACTGTGCAACCCACTCAGCGTGTATACCTGCCCAACACCCAGGCTTTCCAGGATAAGCTCCAAATCTAGCAGCACCAAGATAAAATAATCAATGATGAGCATTAAAGCACAGTAAATGCTTTATTTTAATTCAGATTGTGATGGAGAGCCAATCGCAGGAACGCTGCGAGTCAGATGAGAAGACAATCTGGATGGGTCATGAGTCAATATGATTCAACCCCTGAATCAGTGAGGTGCCAAGGCTATACTCCACCAATGATGAGCCACCATGCTGCCTACTAAAAAAAAAAAAAGTAAGTGAATAATCAGGAGATTGACTGAAATACATTATTACAGAGGCAATTTTTAATGAAACATTTTATATATTTCTGAATTCATAACTCGTTAATTATTACACTGATTGTGCATGTCTGTGGTGCGCTGGACTGAAAATCTGTTTTTACTTTAATAATTGCATCACATACAATGCTCTGTTTCAATGTGGGAACAAAGGATCAAGCCGCAATGACTAAGCATGACGGAGTGGATGGGATTCCCAGAGACTGCCTGGTAGTGCTCTTACACTCAGTCACAGGCTGCTAAGTGAGAGAGACAGTAATTAAGGAGAGCCTGCTTAAATAGATAGGCCTCCAAAGGAGATTAAAGGAGAGAAACTGATTGTGCATGTCTGACACTAGCTCATTAGACAGTTCTCAGCTTGAAGGCTTAACATGCTTAACTTTATGTTATGCACAAGATTAAGTGCATATGTGTATCCACATACACAGACTTACACACACACACACACACACACACACACACACACACACACACACACACACACACACTCAAGAGCATACTGTACATATACAGTGGTGTGAAAAACTATTTGCCCCCTTCCTGATTTCTTATTCTTTTGCATGTTTGTCACACAAAAT
>JAOVVA010000035.1:140901-156980 GCA_028565275.1 Leiocassis micropogon
ACACAGGGCCATGTAGATTTGGAGTTTTTTTTCTCCCTTAATAACGTAAACCTTCATTTAAAAACTGCATTTTGTGTCCAATTATGTTATCTTTACTAATAGTTAACGGTTTTTGATGAGCAGAAACATTTAAATGTGACAAACATGCAAAAGAATAAGAAATCAGGAAGGGGGCAAATAGTTTTTCACACCACTGTAGGTCATATTTGTTAAATCTTTTTGCTATCCAGTAGCCTACCACAAGTTGGCTTAGTGGTTAGTGTTACCCTGTTGCTAGTAAATTACAGTAAAATCTACAGCATTTTGTTTATTTGTTTGTTTTATTTCTGTGTTTTACTACAGTGTAACTTAATATTGCCTGTTAACACCCATTTGAAGATGTAGAACACAGCAAAACTTTATTAATGCGAAAAGCTACAAAAATTAGTACATTATCTTCAAAACAATTAAGTCTCTGAAAAAATGCTGGGTTAATTACATATTTTGTTTGAGTGAGTAATTTGACTGGGTTAAGTCCTATTATGCTAAACAAACTTAAAATAATAGGGATTTACCACAACCTAATACAACAAAAAATGCTTTGAATTGATTTTTTTCCCTGTAATAGCATGCACGTCAAAAGAACATTCAGAAATTCACAAATGGTTGTATATGGAAGTTTATGTTGTCAATGTGTGTATAGAGCCCACATGATTAATAATCACTGATCATATAATATTGGTGAGCAAATCATCAGTCATTCAGATTAACAGGGGAGGCTAAGGGACTGCCCACATTCCATTGAGCACCAAATACTACCTGGAGATATATCCGACATATATCCGTCGTCAGTGACAATTTCATGCAGGCCTGTGTTCCAGTTTGATGCCCGATTGGCAGATCAGTGGTCCTGGGCCTTGAACTGGGGAACTTCTAATGAGCAGTCCAGCACCTTAACAATGTTATTTTATTACAATACAATACATAATTAATATGTTTCAGCTGGCAACAAGTTAGTTAACCCTAACTGTTTTAGTGAGTAGTTTCTCATTTCTTAAACAACCATGTTAGAAGACATATCCTGTGGTTGTAGCAAAAATGTTACTCTGTTTCAGAAAAGTAAAATTATTGTCCTGCATAAAGCAAAGAAAACAACTAACAAGATTGGTGTGACTACTAAAATTAGGGTAAGAACTGTAAAACGCATTAGACATACCTGGAGTTACATGCATTAGTCATGCATTAGTCAAACACATCATCAAGGACGAAATGTGGTCGAAATTTTTTTTTTATGATTATGATCAGAGATCACTTAAATATTTGGAGAAATCAAATCATAATAAAAAAAATTATAGTAGAACCTTACAGCTATGTTTAATAGTAAAAGCACTTCCATAAGGATTGGGACTGAACAGCTGTCCTTAAGAAAACCACTTATCAAAAGGGCTTCACTTTCCATAGGGAGCATAAAAAGAGACTGTGGAGCGCTGGAAAAATGTCATGTAAATCTAATGAGATTTACCCTGTTCCAAAGTTATGGGCACATAAGTGTAAAAAGAGAGATGGATGAAGTAATGCACCCATCATGCTTAATGCCTACTATACAAGCCTGTGGGGGCAGTGTGATGATCTGGGGTTACTTCCGTTGGGCATTTCTAAGTTCAACGATGTTATGTGCCTAAAGAAATAAAGTCAGCTGATGACCTTAGCATACTGAATGACAAGGTTTTTAATCAATGGATTTTTTTTCTTTCTTGATAACACAGGCATACTCCAAGATGACAATGCCAGGATTCATCAGGCTCAAATTGTAGTTCAGGAAACATAAGACATAATTTTCATACATTGATCGGCCACCACAGAGTTCAGACCTTTACCCCCTTAGGAATCTTTGGGATGTGCTGGAGAAGTCTCTCAGTCTCTCTTATCATCAGTACAATGATGGAGATAAAACTATGTAGTGACGTTTGTCAGAAATACATGTTGTGACATTACATGAGCTTATCGAAACCATGTTGTGCCAAAAGCATGTGGTAATCAAAACAAAAGGCGGTCCAACAAAATAGGAGCATGTGTGTGATTTTTTTTGTCCCAGTAGTGTATTAGTGTATAACAAGTTTTAAAATCAAAGCTATCATTACTGCATGTGAGAATCTCGGGACAAGACAAGGGGACGTACAACAAAAGTGTAACAATACTGCCCTCTTTTCCTGCTTTGGCAGTACTGCACCAACCTCATGAAAAAAAAAATCTGAAATCCTCATGGTGTTTATTAGAAACAAAAAAGTAGAAGTGGTTGACAATTGTAATGAAATATTTGGTAATTTGGAACAGAGTTATACCTGGAGATATATCCGACATATATCCTGTGTTCCAGTTTGATGCCCGATTGGCAGATCAGAGGTCCTGGGCCTTGAACTGGGGAACTTCTAATGAACAGTCCAGCACCTTAACAATGTTATTTTATTATTAATACAATACAATACATAATTAATATGTTTCAGCTTCCTCTTCCTCTTTCACATTCCTCTTCAATGACAATTACTGTTATGTACACTTTATTTATTAGTATCATACTAATTCATGGAATCAGTAAAAAAAAATTCAATACATTTCAGAATTTATGATTACATATAATTTATGATATGATTACATTAATACCAACAAATCCGGGTTTGAAAAATGTCTAGTATTAAATTAATTTATGTCAATCAAAAAACTTAGTAAAATACATTGATTAAAGTTGGAGTAGGAAAAATACTTTAAAATACTATTTAGAAAGTATTTTATCCTTTTTTTCTTTGAATAGCGAAATAAAACAGGTATTAAAATAAACATAAAAATTCATTTATATATAATGTATATAAACACAATATAATAGTTAAACAATATCTCAGTAGTCGCAGCATCGGTGATGCTATCATGTGACTGTCAGAAAAGGAGCATATATTTTTCATGTTGAAGTGTGCACACATTTATTTTATTTTATTTTATTTATTTATTTACTTGGGGGGGCGGTCCCTGTATTTACCATTAACATGTGTAATATACTAGACATAGCAATTTTATAGCCTTGACTAAATTACATATATATTTGTCCTGATACTTTTGGGGTTTTTATGTTGACCACACCACTTAGTAACTTGTAAATGATATTTTTGATATAATAATACTACTAATAATAAGCTGAACAGGCCTAACTGAATGGACCCTACTTTTTCGACTGTTGTTAAATGTTTGTGAACAACATAACTCCCCTGGTTTACGTGAAGTACGTGCTGCGGAGTGTCGTGAAACCGCTTTGCAGCAGTAATGGCGCTCCCATGGACGCACCGATTTCCGGCAGTGTGAAGAACGACGCGGTGCAGGCAGGGAGCGCGAGCCGAAGCTAAAAATGAGCTGTCGTTTTAATGGACGCGTTTTGTTCAGTGTCTCATTCGTGAGACGTACCGAGTACTGCTTAATTTATTAGGTTTTGTAACGTGAATGCGGATGGCCGCAGTTCCGACTGGGCCCGGCAGCGGATCCCGGGCAGAGATGATTTCGTTCCGCGGGACCGGCTGCTCTGTCCCCGGGGAGCGGGAGAACCGCGGGCTGAAGCTGCAGGACGCGGTGGTGGCAGATGTTGGTAGTATTGGACAGAAAGCCGATGTGAGCGGATGTAAAGTGGAGGATTACCCGTTCTCTGAGCTGAACCACCAGTGTGAAGCGTTTGAGCGACGGATAAATCGTTTACATTATAACGGAGTGTCAGGTTTTATCCACAATCACGATGATGCTGAGAGCTTGAATGGACTTAAAGCGAATGTAGAGCACTGTGACATATCCAGCTGTGTCCCAAACACCAACAACGCAGAGCACAAACTAGGGTTATCTTGCCAAAACAGTGACAACAGCATATTTACACTATCTCGAACTGAACCTAGTCAAAGTCCTGCAAATGATCTTGATAATAAAATCACAGAATGTTACCTAAGGACTGATGAAGGACCCGAGGTCACATCTCAGACTCAAGCTGCTGCTGATGGACTGGTTTTGGAGATGTGCAGGTTAGACCTCAACCATTCGTCTGCCGCAGAAGTAAACCAAAGTCCAGATGTTGCGTATGTGCACTATGAGTCTGAACTTCAAATGCCAGGACTAATGAGACTGATAACCAAGGATCTGTCCGAGCCTTATTCCATATATACATACCGGTACTTTATCCACAACTGGCCACAGCTTTGCTTTCTGGTATGTAAGCAGCTGTATCTATGATCTGGTTCGGTAAACTACCAGTTTGTACACTTGGGATGAAATATCGAATATTAGCCTGTATTTTGGACCAGTGGTAAAATGTAGCTAGAGCTTTGTGGATAGTTGCAGTCAGGAGAAAGGATTTCATTTGGCAACCACCATGCATTATTGAAGCACAAGGCCTCTGTAAAATTAATAGCATTTCTATCTAAAGCATGGCTAATCCACTCCCACTCCAAAGCCCCAAGGACAGCAAGTGAAACCTGAGTTGGATCACTGGGTGTCTAGAAGCTTAACGCCTGAGTGGAGGTTGCAGTATATACACCAATCAGCCATAACGTTAAAACCAGCTGCCTAATATTGTTAATGCCCCCCCCTTTTTTTTAATAACAAATCCTACCCATTGAGCCATGGACTCCACAGGACCTCTAAAGGTGTGCTGTGGTATCTGGCATTAAGCTCTTAACAGCAAATCCTTTAAGTTGTGTAAGTTGTGAGGTTGTGAGTTTGTTTGAAAATGTGATTCATCAGACCAGGCCACCTTCTTCTCTTGTTTTGTTGTTAGTTCTGATGCTCACATGGCCAATGTAGGAACTTTTTTGGGTCAGCATGGGCACTCTGTCCGGTCTGTGGCTACACAGTCTGTAATGCACTTTTTGTTCTGACAGTTTTAGTATTTTGTACTTGTATGTTCGGGTCAGACGGGTGAATCTTTGCTGCTCATGTGCATCAGTGAGCATTGACCTTGTTGCTGGTTCACCAGTTGTCCTTCCATGGACCATTTTTGTGTTCGGTACTACCCACTGCATATCAGAAATAGTCCACAAGACCTGCTGTTTCAGACTAGCCATCACAATTTGCTCGTGGCTCAGATCCTTACACGTGCCCAATTTTACTACTTTCAAAATATCAACATTGATATGTTACTTGTTAAATCCCACTTGCTGCCTTAAATATTCCACCCCTATTACAGCTGCCACTGTAATAAGATGTTATTCACTCCCTCTGGGATTCTGTAAGTCATCGGATTTAATGCTATGGCTGATTAGTGTATAATAAGCAGACATATTTACAGTGACTGCTGGACCACACACTTGGACATGGCTGCTCCATTTCTGTGCACCTCCTAGAAAGCAACACAATAGAGAAATAATTTGAAAACGAACCAAAAAAAAAAAACACAGACTAAGGTGTTATCCTGTGGTTTACTCATACCTGAGTCTAAACTAAAATTTTGTGTTTTAACCAAACAAGCACAGCGATGAACCCACAGGACATTATTCCATGATAAATGTTACATTCAATGCAGGTTTAGCAAAACCACTTGGTTCTGAAGATGTTTCTGCTCTCATCTGAAAAGCTTCATCAGTTCTGATCATCATAATCTGATTAAGCCTTTCGGGTGAAAGGTAAAACGCAAGTCCAATTGCCACTGAACAGCACCTTTGGGTTAACCCTGATCTAGATGAATGAGAATCGTTCAGAGGTATAACATGCTTTACAATTGCCAGTACACAATTCATAGGACATTCTGACATTTTAATCAACTTTGGTAGTAGGTTGACATTGGTAGCAGCAGTGTAATACTGTACATGCACAAATGCATTACAGATGTGTTAAACTTGTTAAAGTCTTATCTGACCATTAGTTTTTATATACTGTATAACTAACGATCAGATAAGAATGAGAATGCTGTGTTATATATGTAGTCAAACTTTTTATGGTCCCTGGAATAACTAACTCATTGTTTCACTCAAACTGGTGTAGAGTATCTAGAGTTTCAGACAAAAAAGGCCAAACAAATTGTTGGTGTTCTCTTATGAACATTTTGCATAGAAAATAATCCAGATAACATTGTCACATAACAATATTAATGATTGTTATCATTGATTTTTGAGCATTATGTTTGTTTTTACTTAAGGCAATGGTACAGGAGGTGTGTGTGGGTGCAATCGTGTGTAAACTAGACATGCACAAGAAGATGTTTCGGCGTGGATACATTGCCATGCTTGCTGTAGACTCCAAACATCGTCGAAAAAACATTGGTGAGAATAACTGGGTAATTTTGAGGCATAAATATGACCAGAGTTTATCACCCATTTGTGCCAGGATTCATATTTAAAAAATATTTTTTAATAACTAAACACTATCTGACACAGTGATTTACTATATCCCTGTATAGCATACACATAGTAAATCACTGGGTCAGATAAGGACAGAAAGTTGAGGAATCTCCAAGGAATCTCACATGACCTTGTACATAAATGTTCTTTTTTTCCCCTTTGTTTTAGGTACTAACCTTGTGAAGAAGGCCATCTATGCTATGGTGGAGGGAGACTGCGATGAAGTGAGTTCATACTTTCAGATATTTCATGGTTTTTTCTTACACTACACACTCAGATTATTGTACAGTATTGTACAGTGCAAAGGTCTTGAACCAACCCTAATTTCTTCACATAAAATTAAATTATGTAGTGCCTTACTTAGATGTTTATGTAACAACCTCAGCAGCAACCTCATTTCCCCTCCACCAACGCAGCATTCAGCATCACCAGTATACTAATCACCGGCCTGATCATCTGTCATAATCTGCACCTGAACCTGCAACTGGTTCATGCCTTAAGTTAGATGGGCCATGAAAAGTTAGAAACTGGCCATGTTCCTAGACTGGACTGAAAATAAGAGGCAAAAACTTGGCAAAAAAAGCTTATGAAGCCTGAAGGACTATTCGCCAGGACTCCATCTGAAATTTTGGCACTTTGGAAGCAAAATATAAAGAAATGTGGGATGACTCAAGATTTTTGCATAGTAGGAAAGTAATAGTTATTTATGGAGTAAGCATGATATTTGAGAGTCCGCTACTACAAGCTTTTGCTTTAATACCATTATTATTATTATTATTTATTTATTTATTTATTTTTTAATTTTGTATGATTCTATTTATACTAGGTGGTGCTGGAAACAGAGATCACTAACAAATCTGCCCTGAAGCTGTATGAAAACTTGGGTTTTGTGAGGGACAAACGACTCTTCAGATATTATCTCAACGGTGTGGATGCTTTGCGCCTCAAACTGTGGCTACGCTAAGCTCAGGCCTCTCTGTCTTCAGTACGCTCACAGTCAAAAATGCGATTTTGACTGGGCACAATTATTCAAGGCCATCTTTGCTGGTTAAACAAATTACTAGACCTGATATGTCTCCATCAGTGCCAGGAGAAACAAGAAAATGTTAAAACTGTAAAAAAAAATATTTTTTTTAAAGAAGTGTTGTGGTCCAGTCGTCAAAGATTACTTTGGTGTAATTCTAAAGCAGAGCTGAATCTCAGAAGACCAAATGGGGGAAAAAAATCATCAGGTTCAAATAACCTTAATCTAAAATAAGGAAGTGATGCAAGAATTTTTGTTTGACTTTGAGGATTAAAGCAAGATGTGTTTTTGCTCATCATGTTTGTTCTTATACAGTGATTTAAACAGAGACTGCAGTTTTTATGTAGTGTGGTGCGTGTTTGATTGCATTAAAGAGTTGCTTTAAGGATTGTTTGATAGTAATGTGCTTAATGGTGAAGCTGATTTATGATTTCCACATGAGTTTACTCTACATTGGTCCATTGGAGCCATTTGTCCAAATGCTGCAGGACATTTCATGTCCAAAATAGCAATACATGGTGGGGGAGGGGGGAAGAAGAATAAACGCATCATGAATCAGAGCTCTTTAATGTTCTACTGATGACTATATGCACTCTTGCCACGAAGAAACTATGAATATTATGTCAGCAAGTGAGTTTGTCACCTGTTTAACTAGTGTGTATGTTCAGTGTGAATTTCTGCTTGTGTAAGAAGGAATTTCCACCTTAATGTAGACTAATGTCTACACCACTGAAAAATTAAATTACATAATTGCTAGTTTGCTCTAATCAGCTACTAGCTCACATCTGCTGAGTTGGTCATGCTTGTAGAATGTTAATAAAATTAGAGAAGCAGTTTATGAACAAACATTTCTAATGTTACATCATGGACAAGTTATTTCATTGCACAACAGCTAAAGAATTTTAGGAATCAGCTAAAGCTTTTATTAATCAATTTTATCAAGTAATAAGGAATAATAAGGAAGGCGGAAATAATAGTTTTCACATACACTGATCAGCCATTATATTAACATCATTACATTAAAATATTTACTGATTATCAATATAATTAGGTAATTATGTAGCAACAACAGTCAAGTGTTATTTTAAGAAACGGAGTTCAGCGTTTCTGGAATAGTTCTTGCAAGAACAGTATTTGCATTAGCAAAACCCATCAGGCACCATGATGAAATTATCTCTCATTAAGACCTTCCCAAGAAGGAATCTGATTTCTTACCCAAACAAGTCTGAACCATTGAGACCCCACCACAGCACCCAAAGCACCTACTGCCAACGTCCTGGTGCCAGACACCACAGCGCACCCCAGAGGTCTTGTGTAATTATGCCCCAAGGGGCCAGTGCTGCCCCGGAACCTACACAATACTGGGCACAATTATTATTGGAATATGCTGATATGTAAAAAATATTTTACATACATTAAGCACTGATAACTGAAACTGCTTACATAACTGTCTCCTTAGAGAAAATGATGATAGTCTGTGTTATGTAACAACACCAGTTTTATGCTTTTATTTTTAGGCTTAAACTGTGTGGAGCATTCTCCATTTAGGTCCCTTTGAATGATCTGTTTGTCTAAGACACTATGTATAGCATATTAGAATATGCAAGTGCATTACCTTAGGTTACAGCCAACATTACTTACAGCTGCTGTTATATAAAATTCAAGAGATTCAAGCATTCAAAATATCAATATAATATTTTACTGTTAAATGCACAGTTTTTAGGTATTAAAGAAGAGTATAGAAACAGGATGAGGAATTTACTCGTGCTCTTCCATCCTTAAATAACAAAAATGGTCAAAATGTGGTAGTATTCTTTTATATATTGTATCCCCAGGCTTTAGATTATAACTGCCTTAATTTACCTTTGCATCTTGTGAATTATTCATGTTATACAGTAACTTGGCCATTTCCTCTGCAGTGACAGCATTTTTCTATTGGTCCTTCCTTATTTACATAAGTTTTCAGACCTGTTGTCATGACACTTGCAATTGAGCTCTGGTGCATCCTACTCCTAACAATAGTCCTTGAAATGCTTCTACAGTTTGATTGGACTCCACCTGTGCCTTACTGAATTCATTGGACATTCATGCAATTTTCTGCAGTCCTACATTACTGATTAACAAACCGCTAGTTTGAAGATGAAAAAGGTCCCGAAATCAGCAGGCAATCGATGTTGGTCATTTAATGTAACAGACAGAAAATTTGGTCATTATGACAACAGAAATAACACATAAACACAGGCAATGTTTATAACTACAAGTGCATTTGTTTTTTTAAGATTGTCACAGAGGCATTGGTACAATACATTAAATTTAAGAGCTGTCAACAATAATTAGCAATAATACAGCAATAAACATTGTACAATACAATGTATACTTTAGGCACAAACATGATCCATGTACTAAAATACAGTTGTTCATTTTATGCATTAATGGAGCACGGGTTTACTTTCAGAAAGTTGGCTACGGTAAACATAGCATACTCCATTAGAGGACAATAATACCTTTGGATTTTACATGATTATCTGACACTAAAATTAGCAAAACCTTAAACATGTATTACCGTTACATAAGCAGCTGCTTAAAAAAAAGGATAATGAAACTTTTTCATTCTGAAAATGATGTAGGGTTTTCTCTTAAAGAGCTCTGCACACAAAAAGGATTTGGGATTTGATCTATTCTAAATACAGCAGGATTCCAGACAGTGTTTATAAACAGCAAAATGAAATCGACGCAATTCACAATTCCAAGAACAAACCTTTTGTTCAAAGGAGCAGTTTGGCCAAAAATAGTTTACACAATCTTCTCATTACCTCAAATGTAGTCGATCATCCAAGACACATTTATTGAATAGCTTTTCAGCAAGTGAAGTGTGTATGTATTCCAGCACTTTCAATTATTATTCCATTTTTCCCGCAACAGTGGTTATGATTTAAGCTCAACATACATCACGTAGCTTTGCCAAAATGGTGCTAGCTAGTAACCGTGTGCTAACTAGTTGTCAGTTTTTAACATACTGTAACTACAATTTAATTTCAAGAATAATTTGATATGAACTCTTTTTCTTGTAGAACCTGTAGTACATTTTGTGTGTTTAGTCGTTGCTGTTTAATGCATCCAGCCATAGCAGATTAAAGAGTTGAATTACTGCCAATATTCCAGTCAAGTCCTTTGAGAAATTTGGGCACTGTGCGATCAGTGAACACACAATATGCACTTTGGAACTTTTAAGCGTAAAATGGTTTTCCTTTTCGATTTTTTGGAATGTAGTCAGAATGTTGTGCATTAATCCATTAATGAAAAAAATGCACTTCCCAGACTATTCATAACTACAGTACATTTCAAAGACTAACCATTTAACAGACTTTAACCCTGACTGAACCTAAGATGCAACGAAATGAAGCTAAAAATTAAGCAAGACTTACAGCTTCCTGTATAACAATGGATATGGATGTCTACATATACAAGTACTTTCTTTAAAACACATAGTTGCCTTAGTAAAAGCATCCATGTAGTGTATAAACAGTTTTATAATATAGAAGAATAAATCAGAAATGTATCTTCATCCAAATCACTTCTAATGTATTATATTGCTTTTGGGCCTTTTACCGAAGATGCTCTATACTTGAGGACGGACGCCCATGATTGGCTGGTGACTGAAAGAAGAGAGTCCCTATCTCTATACCGTCCCTCTCCCTCCTCATGGACATTTTTTTTGGATCAATTGCTGTGAAATTGTCTGGAAATCTCCTGATAATAGGACAAATGCTTTTCTGCAGCACCACCTGGGAGCCCTGCAGTCTTTGGGGCAATTTGGGGCCAAACTGACTAGATTTTTGGCCAAACTGGCACTTCAGTTGTTTGCGACATATTAATATCTAATCCTTAGAAATCTGCTGATGTTTCATTGACATTAGATGTAGTAAAATGTACCTTAATATACATGAAAATAATAAGTATGAGACTAACTTCACATACTGAAGTATTTCCAAATACAGTACCAGTCAAACGTTTGGACACACCTTCTAATTTCATGATAGTTCCGGATTTTTCTTTCTTTCTGCATTGTAAACAATATGCAATAATCTCCTTTGAACAGTTGATATTGAGATGTGTGTGCTACTAATACTCTGTAAGGCCTTTATAACGGCTCTAATCTAAGGTGCTGTTAATTGGTGATTTTTGAGGCTGGTAACTCTAATTTAACTTCTCCTGTACAGCAGAAGTAAGTTTTGGTCTTGTTTCCCTGGGATGGTCTTCATGATGGTTTCATCATGGTGCTTAATGGGTTTTCCAAATGCACTTGAAAATACTGTTCTTGCAGGAACTATTCCAGAACAGCCTTAAGACCTTCATGTCTTGAAATAACAGACTTGTTGATGTTACTTAATAACCTAATTCCATATATGTTATTTCATAGTTTTGAAAAGATCCAGTATTGTTCTGGAATCTCCAAACTTTGACCAAACTGTTAACTGGTACTGTATGTGTTTTTTCCTGTAGTACGGTGAGATGGCTGAAGCCTTTTTAAAGTGACATACTCCTTTTAGCGAATTAAAATTCATCTTCAGAGCTATCAGCTAGTAGCATTGCTTGGTCTGGTCCACTTCTAATTTCTGTGGGTTGCTGCAGTGAATAAAATAAACAAAACAAATACCAATCATGAGTGGACATACAAAATTTAGTAGTAATAATATGCGCAAAAAACACAGATGGACTTAGCACTTTATTTTTTCCCCGTCTGGTTTACCTTTCTTCTCTGGTGCTTCAGGCTGTTCCTCCGCTTGCGATGGATTACTCTGATACCATAAAGAGCTCCAACTATAAGTAGTGCCCCAGCTACACCGATGCCCACGGGTGCCAACATCCCGGAAACATAACCAGCCTTAAAGAAAAAGTATTACATTCTACACTGGACTAAATAAATTATTACCATTAAACCTTTTTTTTTTGAGAAATCACCTACCTTTTCCCGGATCAGCTTAACCCAGCTGCGTACTACAAAAAAAAACAAAAAATAGATTTGATGTAAGAATAACAAATATTGTTTTTCTGATTTGAACTACAGTGAAACCTCGGATTGCGAGTAACGCGGTTTGCGAGTGTTCCGCAAGACGAGCAAAGATTTTAAATAAATTTTGACTTGAAAAACGAGCATGTCTTGGTTTACGAGTACCGAGTATCATGTTTCACGCATGTGCTTCTTGTTTTGACGCCGAGCGTCACGTGATCACAACTGAGCCAACGGTTTTTCTTTCTCTTGCGCTGCGGAATTGTGGGTAATCGTCTCCCCTGCTGGGTCTTAGTGCTCGTCTCTTACTGGTATAATCAAGATCCGTGCACGCGTGTACTGTTTACTATAACACTGTGAGCACGTGTGTGTGTAAAACAGATTTTATTTTGTGTTTGTAAGCACGTGTGTACAGCGCGCGTGTATTGTTTCTTATAACACACGTGTGTGCGCGCATGTTTAAAGCAAAAGAAAGTCTCATTAGAAGGTTAAAAATCCATTTTCTCCCTCAGCCTGTCGTTATGTGTGTGCGCGTGTGTGTAATTTGACACCGTGCCGGTTCACACACACTCTCTCGCCTTTAGTGTGTGTTTGTGTGTGTGTGAAGCACCCCCTCTCTGCTTCACACACACAAACACACACACCAAAACACTCTCTGCTCTACACAGAAACACTACTCAGTCGCGATTCTTTTCAAAGGTAAAGTGCAGGTTCATTTGTTTGTTTTTTTGTTTTACTTTACAGCAGTGATTTCGTTAGTGTGTTACTCAATCGAGTGTCATTAGCGATGATCCTTGCTAATTTTCCGAAAAACAGTCTTTCCGTTAATGTCTGTGTGTGTGTGTGTTTGTGTAAAATTCAAATAAGAGAGGAAAAAGGTTTACGGTGTAAGATGAGAAGGGGGAGACAGGAGGGGCTGAAAGTAAGAGTCTCCTCTTACTTTAGCATCACACACATACACATACACAAACACACACACACAAACACACACACACAGCGCCTGTGCGCATAAATGGAAACACTGGATTTATTTTAACTTTTTTTTTTTTAAAGGTAAAGTGCAGGTTTTTACCTTATATTTTGTACTAATTATTTTTATGTATTAATTTTTTTGGGCTGTGGAACAAATAATTTCAGTTTCCATTATTTCTTATGGGAAAATTAAATTTGGTGTACGCGTGTTTTGGAATACGAGCCCGCTTCCGGAACGAATTATACTCGTAATCCAAGGTTCCACTGTAATGCTTCGTGTACAAATAATTTGTTCTGTTTACACGATAAACTTCTTTAAAAGATTAACTTCTTGTATGTGGCTTACAAAAATCGCTAAAATTACCACAATATTATTAAACTATAGGGAGATTCCATAATGTAGAAGGAAGCATTTGTTTAGGAGAAAATAACTTCATTTGAATCATTATCGAGAACGTGCATACTTAGGGATGCACAAGAATGACTAATTCCAGTTATTTCTTAATTATTCAACCAACGTCGGGACAAAATGGTATTCTTTGCACTTCATTATTTTAACCACACATAGGCAGAAGGACAATCACACCACCATATCAGTTTAGTTGATTTTCAAAATGTTGCGACTGAGTAAGCCGATTGGATGAGAGGACAGCACTGGGACGTTTAACTCCCAGCCGCAGGTGTTCTACGATCATTAATTACACTAACTGTCGGTTGCAGGAGGGTGAAAATAGGTCTGTACTGTCCGCAGTACTGAGAAGCTCCATCCCGAAAACCACATTCAAAACCAGTCACAGAAGCACTTTTAGCAAGAAAAGGGCATAATGTCATTTTAAAGCGCACTTTTTCTACTTAATAATTGCTTCTAAGTCATTCCAAATCACATTATTTATACCTAAGGAGAGCTAGAGAGCTCTAGAAAGTGCAGTGATTGTCGCACACCACACTATTTGGGTTAATCACAATAGCACTCCTTCTCGTGGGATTTTGTTTAAGCAGATGTCAACTTAAGGGCACCTCATTAGCAAAGCTGTTGTAAAAGTTACTGAAAACTGCCTCTTATGAGAGTAACACATAAAATGTTGCACCATCTCAGTGTGTTGCTACTTCATCAAGCAGAGGCTTCACCAAACATTAATTGCAATTAATTGAGGAGTGCAGATACATTTGAAACCAGAGATGTACAGAACAGCTGCATTCTTACACGTAAGGTAAATTATTGCTTCTGTTGTAAAATATGAACTACTGTATTATGTATTACGTTTCATGTGTGTTTCATCATATGGGATGTTTTTTCTTTTTACTTTTATGAGGGGTGCCAATAATTTTTGAGCTATTTATCAAACATAAAAATGGTGAACTCCTGATCTGATGCTGAGGATATAGCTAACTGGTTGTCCCTGGAGAGCAACAGATCGTATCCGTCTGGTCATTAGCCCTGCCCCTTTCAGTTATATCGGCTCAATGAAAACATATTCCATAATCAAATTCATACTGTACATTCAGTTTTGCTAGCTGTTCGTATTCCACCACACACCACAGCACTATTGACATTTTGCCACATAACTACAGACACAGACTCACTGAGGCCTTGGTTCCTCTGCCCCCAGACCGGAGGAGGAGGGATGAGGATGTAAGGTGGACGTGTAGGAGAATGCACAGGAACCTCTGTCAGGTCTTCTTCACTCTCCTCTTCCTCCTCCTCAGATTCATCTGCATATTCATCCTCTTCGTCCTCATTCTCTGGATTCAAAAGTAAACAACATGAGTAACAAAAAAGAGCTTCATTTGTGAGAGAGCATGTCTACAAGAACAAACCTTGTGATTCCAGTTCCTCCAGGCCTGACATTGGCTTCAACACTGCGGAGTGAGTCGACTTGGTTTCTGCAAGCCTCTGATTGGTGGCTGACACAGGAGAAGGTGACCAACGAAACACACCCACAGATGTTGGGAGGACATCTGTATCTGCAAGAGCAAATCTTTTCATCCAGGGATTTCAATCGCTTGTAGCCGCATGCAGCTTTTACATACTGATATTATGTTTATTTTACTCAAATAAATTGTTTGTAATGCATTCAATTCTATTATAAGTCGATTCATTTCCTTAGTACCCCGAGGTAACCACCAAGCAACATTTTTTATCATTATCTGATCACTTACATTGTGGGTGATAAACTTCACATCAGTGTGAGGAGCAGGAAAATTTATAAAGAACAAGGTCAACTGTAATTTACTTATTAAAAAAACACCTCAGTTTTGATTTAAGACAGACTTTTAAAAATCGGGACGATACCTTCAGCTCAGAACAAATGCTGTACAAAACTACATTGCTTTCTAGTGCTGGAGTTTTCTCATTAATACGATATTGAATACACTGGAATTTCGTGAGTTGCAAAGTACTTCTTGTTTTTTTTTTGTGTCTGACATATTTTTGTGCCTTGTGGTTGCAATTATTATTTTTTCTCTCTAATGAAAAGCCAATTTAACTACTTTAAATGTCCCCCTGTAGCAACAGTGAAGAAGACACCCTTTACCTTTTTATAAATAAAAAAATACAGCACCAGAATCGCTTAACATGTAAGAAAAATTGAGTATGCTACAAAAAAAGAGATCGCGAGTTTGATTCCCGGGTGATGCTGTCGGAGGTCTAGAGGGAGCTGATTGACCGAACTCTCTCAGAGGGGAGGGATGAGAGGTACTTAGTGCTCCCCCCTTGCACTCAACCAAGCAGAGG
>JAOVVA010000035.1:159356-171978 GCA_028565275.1 Leiocassis micropogon
GCCCTAAGCCTCCTGGGATAGGCTCCAGGCCCCCGCGACCCTGAATACAGGATAAAGCGGTATAGAAGATGAGTGAGAGTGAGTGAGTGATGCTCCTGAGTCTGTGGGTGTCCATTGATGGAAGGTTAGCGAGCAAATCAGAAACTTTGAAACATACAGGATAGCAGAAATTCCTAGCAAAACTAGCACATTTTGGTAAACATGTACATGAGGACCGAACCATGTACGTACTGTGCTTAAGGACTGTTCCCACCATCTCTCAGTGATCGAGGAAGACATGAATCTAGACTGTTTTCTCTTTTGGCACCTAAGTGGTGGAATAAACTTCCTCTATCACTGACATCTTTAAGCTACGACTACGTTTCTTAGATATTTGGTTACCCATAAAAAACCTTCCCAACAGTGTTTTACTTTGTTAGTAACCTAGTACCCAGTGTAAGGATCTACCCAAAGATGGAAACTTCAAAGCACTTTTGTAAGCTGCTCTGGATAAGAGCGTCTGCCGAATGGCTAAATATAAATGTAAATGTAAACCAAAAAACTGGTCATGCGTATAATGTTTGGGGCTATATTGTAAAATGTATGCCACAAACTGATTGAGGTTCTTTCCTTAATCTAACTTCTCCTGTTGGAGGGTTTTGTTCTTCTCAGCCTGGTTTCTCAGTACGGTTACACAGAAAAAGTAATTTCTTCAATTTAAGACTCACTACAAGAGTTTAAAATCATCCATCCATATTGCATGAATAGGCCAATCTGTCAATTACGTGCTTTATTTATTCAAAGTTGACCTTTTTCTTTTGCCATCTTGCTTTTGCTTATCATTCTGGCAAGTGTAAATTTCCAAACACACAACCATCAATCTACAACACAACGATAAAAGAATATCAACACAAAAAATAAAACCCAGCATGATTCAAACACACATGGTTCTGTCACCTGTAACATGATCACCTCGATGAAAAACAACCAACTTAGCCAATAATTGCTTTTTTTCCCTGGATATTATAAAATGTCTCATGAGTACTATATAGATATTAAATGACTTTACACTATAGCATTGTATGTATATTTTGAATATTTTTCTTAGAACGTCAAAAACGGGTTGATCTAAAAAGTTATTCCTGACATGAGTTCCATCCAATTTTATAGTCACTTTTTATTTTAAGTTGCATGACAAAAATAGAAAGTAATTAGGCTACCTCAAGTCTCCCATTGTGGTTGAAAGTGGAGCAAGAAAAACTTATGCATGCTAATCATAATCAAAATCTATCTTTCTTTTTCTCTGTACGTCTTTCATTCCTCCTTTGGTAATAACAAAACCTTTCAAAATCTTGCTAAAACATGATTAATGTAGATTTACTGGAGCAACTGAGTTAGTACTGAGAATATAAAAAGCAGTTTTGTTATTACTAACTGTAAGAACAGAAAAAAAAAAAAACTTAAACCATAAAAGACAAATAAAGTGCTTACCTCCTTGTAAATGAGCCGGTTCTGTCCAGGTGTCTCCAAGTTCTGCCAGTCTGGAACTGAGGGTCAGGTCAGGCTGCAGTAATCCAGGTACCAATGCTTTATCTTGCAGTGCAGCTGTAAACAAGTTTACCTCGGCTACTCCCTCTCTGTCCTGTGTAAATCCTCCAGTCTGTCCATCAGACCGGCTTGAAATGGTTAAAGGTGTAACAGCTGGGTTGACGTTCTTAGGCAACTGGCTCACAGAGGCTTGGGTATGGAATGGTTCAGTTGAGATTCTTCTTGAACTCTTTAGCTCATCAATCGCCTTCTTCCCCTTATCTTCTTCTACATCACTGTAATGTAAGCTGATGTAGTCACCGTGTCCCAGTGTAACTTGTGTCTGCGCAGGTCTGTCCGTCCTCAGCTCTATTGGCAGTATAGATGGCCCTATTTTCTGCTCAGCATACTCCTCTGGAGATGTGAACGGCTCTTTCTCTCCATTTTCATTACCAGGTCCTACTGTATGACCTGAAAGAGGAAGGGATTCATATGGAGATGCAGGTAAAAGCTTCTCATTCTTATCTTCAGCCGAACTATCGTCTTCAGGTAAAGTGCTTTCTTCATGGTATTGTGTAAAAGATTTCGGGCTTCTACGAAACAACTCTGTTTGTCTAAAGTGTCCCAGGATGGCATCTGTCGCTGGAATCTTCATCTCTTCGTGGCTGGCACTGGATAAGACATCTGCTGTTCCTCTAGGTTCTTGAATCAGAGGGGACGATGCCAGGTGTGTGGAAGAGATAATACACATCTTGTCATCGTGGTGGCTTGCTGGATGTTCGTTGGTGTCTCGTAATCGTTGCACTGTTCTATCACAGAGTCTTTCCTGTGGTGAGGAGGTGCTCCTTAATGGGGAAGACCAAGTGGAGAGACATGCCCCAACCAACAAGAGAACTTGGAGTAGTACACGGGGAGGCATCCTTAACTGACTGTTGAGTTTGAAATAATAGAGATTAAGGCAATTTCTAAGGCTCGTAGTAATGAATAACTGGAAAAATCCATAAATCACCTTGGGAAAAAAAATAATAATGAAAGATGTTTAGGTTTCATAGCGAGACGACACTGAATTCAAATTCGTCATAATTGTAAGATGTAAAGTAGAACTGAAAGAAGAGGTTCTTTATGGGGGGAAAAAAAATCAATTTTAAGTGCACCATATTATTTTTCACAACATTCAAACAGATTAAAAAAAAAATCTTCTATCTGCAAAAGACATACACCTCCAATGCAGAATCTGACACAGCACCACTGCTGCACTCCTTCACTCACAAACCCCTAAAAATAGCACTGTTCATTCTCCATGACAAAGCGCCCTGGTGCATGCTGCACACATCAATGTGCAGTCAATTAATACTGATAAATTGTCATTAACAAAAAAAACCTAGTGTCAACCTAAAAGCTGGTGAAGCCTGATTTAGGGATCTTCAGAACGTGCATGGAAATGACAGTTTTCGATGTTAAATGCTTTCTCTTATCTGACTCATCGTCTTCGGATTTTTGTTTTGATTATTATTATTATTAATAATAATAATAATAATAATAATGTGCATGTTCATGTCCATATACCACGATTATCAATGTGGACCTATAGATCAATTGATCATTTTTGATCATTTTAGTATAGGCAAACTCTCAATCAGTCTAAGAAACAGATCACTCACAAACTGGTTGACATATTTATAAACATAGACAGAAAATAAAGCTATGCAATAGAGAAGCATGAGTATATGATTATTATAAAGCAGAGCTTCTTAAAAGATTGAATGCCAAGATGCAGCTTGTTATACAAATCTTACCCGGTGTGTTCATACCAGCCTGTCGACCTCATTCTGTAGAAGTATCCAGCAGACAGTCCTATATCACATCCCTTTGGCTTTAAACAGGACTGGCAATGTTGCTGTACTTGATGAGCTCCGGATGCTGCGCCATGGCGGGGAAAAAAAAACCCCAAAGCGGATCTGAATCCTGTATAAAGATTATGCCCCTCAAAAAGTGCAGAATATTAAGCTTTTATTGAGACAACACCCAGTTGGATGCATCCATTATAATCTGCTGCATTCCTTTCTAATCAATGTATTCCTATTATAATTATTCTTTTTTTATTATTAGGATGCGTTTTAGTAAATCAAGCAACAAACATCATGTGCAATCTATTAATTTTTATTTTTCATGCAGATTTCATCCTGAATCATCCTCGGGTCTTCACTGAACCTGTTATATAGACAGAAACAGAAATCGCTGGTCAACATCATCAGCACCAAGCAGCCAGTACTATTCATTATATCTGATCTAGGATCGGCATTTCCACCATTCCCACCCTAAACGATAAAATGATATCAGTCGTTAAGCTGATCTAGGATCAGCAGAATCAGCGCTTGCGTGTGTGTATGTGTTGCTGTGTTACTGCTGACTTCCGTATTGCCTTTCTCCGAGCCTGCTTTTCTAAATATCAATAAGCTGGTTGAGAATAAAAAGATTACAATTATAATACAGCTTGAGTCATGTCGCAATTTTTAATACTATTAATAAAATGTGTGTTATTTATTTATTTTAATCAGGCAACTCGGTACGTCTGCTAAGTCGAGGACCCCTTCCCCCGCCCTAGCTCTAGCTCCGTTACCGTGAATATTTTCTCCTGTGTTGTTTTGATCGTGAAACCGCTGTGTTATAGACCGGCTCGGTGGATAAAAATGCCCCTGTTTGAGGTTTTGGGGAGCGGCGGAGAGAAAACAGCGGTTGTCATTGATTTAGGAGCTGCATACACAAAGTGAGTGATGAAGTGCTGAAGCAGCGTTAGCGCTGTACTCTGTGAGCTAGCTTAGCTAACAGCGAGTCACTTACAATAATGCACTTAAATAGAGAGAGTAGAGATGAGCGATTTGGGTTTTAGATGCGTTTTAAGCTCACGGTTGATTTATTGTTGTTGTTATTGTTATTATTATTATTGTGGGTAGTTTTCGTTGTTGTTTTGTTCAGGAGATAAATGAACGTAGATGCTAGGGTTGCCAACTCACTGAACTGGAAATGGAGGTATTTTTTTTTTATCATTTAATTTTTTTCACTGAATGTATTTATTTATTTACTTTTTTATTGGCTTGAACGCCCCTTGTAGATTATTTTCTCATTCTATAGCATACACTGATCAGCCATAACATTATGACCTAGGGCACAAGGTGGAGTAAACCCTGCCACCTCATATATTGCATATACACATAACATTTTGACCACCTGTCTAATACTGACTAGGTCCCTCCTTTTGCCACTATAACAGTAATGATCTGTGTGTTCTGACACCTTTCTATCACAACCAGCATTAACCTTTTCCTCAGTTTGATCTACACTGGCGCTTCTATTGGATCGGACTACACGGGCCAGCTTTCGCTTCCCAAGTGCATCAGTGAGTCTTGGCCATCAATGACCCTGCTGCAAGTTCACAGGTTTTCCGTTCTTACATCACTTTAGGTTCTGACCGCTGCAGCCTGGGAACATCCCACAAGGGCTGCAGTTTTGGAGTTGCTCTGACTAGGTCATCTAGCCGTCGCAATTTGGCCCTTGTTACTGTAGCTACATTTTCAATAACTCAATACAATGGCAGCTGAAAGTGGGTGGGATATATTAGGCAACAAGAGAACCTTTTTTTCCTGAATTTAATGTGTTGGAAGCAGAGAAAATGGGCAAGGATTTGAATGACTTTCATAAGGGGCAAATTGTGACGGCTTAAGGACTGGGTTAGAGCAACTCCAAAACTGCAGCTCTTGCGGGTTATTCCCAGGCCGCAGTGGTCAGGACCTAACAAAAGTGATCCAAGGGAGGAAACCCAGATTCCCAGATTTTCTCTCTAATTTAGTCATGTCCAGTTCCTCCCAGTCACTAGGGGGCTCCCACATTAAGGCTACTACTACCACTCAGTCGACCGCTTCTTTTCGAACTGCTAGCTCACGCACCGTTGGGGGCGGCGTAACACACTCGGAGGACAGCGATATCCGCTCCTTCTGCTTGCGTGAGCTCACAGGCGCCCCTGATTGGCTGTAGAGCCGTGGTTGATGTGGGAGCACTAAGTATCTCTCATCCCTTCCCTCTGAGGGGGCTCGGCCAATCAGCTCTCTCTAGGTCTCCGGCTGCGAGAGGTTACAGCATCACCCGGGAATCAAACTCGCGATCTCCGTATGATAGGGCGAGCACTTTACCACTGCGGCGATTAAGACAACGCCAAAGAGTGCAAAAGAATGCAAAGCTGGCATCAAAGCAAAAGATGCAAAACATGTTGCTTTCTTAACATGTATTTCATTACTACCTAATTCAGTGTGCTTTTTTTTTCTAGTAATTAGTACAAATAAAGTAAAACCCGTTGAATAAGTTTCCAAATTTTTTGCCTGCTTTATAATTAATCTGCAAAATAATTGCAGAAAAAAAAATTAACATGATTTTTATTTTTTATTTTTTTTGCCCTTGACACAGTCAGTCTTCAGATGTGACTTGAAGAGTGTATTGTACTGCAGTGGATGGCAATGAACAGATTTAAAAGCTTAATATCATGTTGGTATAATTAAATAAAACAACAACTTTGTCATCTTTATTTTGACCTGTGGAATTATTTCGGAACTTCCAGGCTTTAGATGCAGCGTGCACCTCCACACAGGGTTGTAAAACCTCCACACTTCTATATAATATAATGAGATAAGACATGATTTAGTATTTGATGATACCACTGAGTCGGCTACAATACTGTTTGATTGAGTAGCCTTTGACTGTCCAAAAAAAATTAATTTAAAGTGTCAGCATTATAGGAAAATCACCTTACCTAGTCTCTTACATCATTTACACATTCATTTGAAAATGTAAGTTATTAAAAAAAAATTTTTTTAGAATGTTTGTTATTCTATTTATTTTAATATCATATTTTTATAACATTTATTACACTGTGTTAGATGCGTTTTAGTTGTTCTATTTAGTATGGACTATTTAAACAGTACTTTTTTATTTAAATAAATGTGCTGGTAAATGTGCTGGTAATCCACAGATGCGGCTTTGCTGGTGAGACCGGGCCTAGGTTTATCGTTCCGAGTGAGATCCAGCGTCCTGGACTCCAGCAGGTGAGCTAAAATGTGTCATTAAATGCACCATAAGGATATTGTTCAGGTATTATCTAAATAAGAGGTGTCTGAGATGGGGGAAGACACACAGAGTCAGCGGTCAAAACATCTGGCATATATTCTAATGATATTCTCACTTACTCACTCATCGTCTATACCGCTTTATCCTGTATTCAGGGTCGCTGGGGGCCTGGAGCCTATCCCAGGAGGCTTGGGGGGTTACATCCTGGACACATACATTCACTCACTCACTCACACACACACACACACTACAGGCAATTTGGGAACGCCAATTAGCCTAATCTGCATGGCTTTAGACTCTGGGAGGAAACCCACAGAGCACGGGGAGAACATGCAAACTCCATGCACACAGAGACAGGAATCGAGCCTGGCCGGGAATCGAAGCCAGACCCTGGAGGTGCAAGGCGACAGTGCTAACCACTACACCACCAGTTTCCTTTTGTCTCAGATCTCTTGTTTCTTTTGAGCCATAAATATTCAGGGAGAGATAATTTGTTTTTAATCTGTTGGTTGTGGTGTATATTTTTTTTCATCCTTCTTTTTTTTGTGTTGATGTTGATTGGTGTTTGTTTGTTTTTTATGCAGCCCATTAAGGTGGTGCAGTACAACATAAACACAGAGGAGCTGTACACCAACCTGAAGGAGTTCATTCATACATTGTACTTTAGGTAGGGCATAGAGGGCACATTTATGTCATGCTTTCGGATATCCAAGTTTATCTCCCTTGGTTAGTTCAACGTTATGTGATTGTACTGTGACTACTGTGTTTGTAGGCATTTGTTAGTGAATCCCCGTGACAGAAGAGTGGTTATTATTGAGTCCATCCTCAGCCCTTCGCACTTCAGAGAAACGCTGTCCCGGGTCTTCTTTAAACACTTTGAGGTAAGAGACGTGTTTGTCGTTAAATGAGACAGCACGATTTGTTTTATCCAATTGCATTCACATTTTATTTACTCTGTCTGGTTTGACAGTAAACAGGCTTGTTTAAAGATGTTTTGACACACTCTGTGTCATGATTCATTTGCAAAATGAGCAAAATGTTTTGTCTTACAGAAATTTTTACATACTATATTTTTCCACCATGTACCCACCTAGGTCCCATCGGTGCTTTTTGCCCCCAGCCATCTGATGTCCATCATGACTTTAGGCCTCAACTCAGCTCTAGTGATGGACTGTGGATATACAGAAACCTTGGTGTTGCCTGTATCCTTTTTTGCATGTGCTATAGACACAACAAGACCGGCTTTGGAGAGCCGTGTATGAAACCTTCAAATGAATCAGCCGTGGAATTTAAGGGCTGTAATGTCAAGTCTACTCGACGGTTCATTTATCAGACAGCAAGTATGTCAGACTGTTCAGGGTCAGACACACTTGAGTCCTCAGTGCCAATGCAACGCTGTTTGGAACAGAATAACTTTACAAAAAAAAAGAAAAATGAGTCTCAAAGGCCTGTAAAGGAGGTTATCAAGTAACAACTAATATGAATGTTTTCCACACAGTCCATTAGATGGGGTCTAAGGGGAGCTGTTACAATGTTTTTCATTAATTAGGCTTTTTATTTATACATATAGGAGTTTGTATTATTTTTTTTTTTCCTTAACATGTACTAGGTTTATGAAGGAATTCCAATTCTGTCTGCATGGGAGGCCTTGCCTATGGGAGGGAAAGCCATTCACAAGTAAGTCAGATGATAACACTGGTGAAAAGATCTTCTTTGTTCTGTGTATAAGCTTTCAGACGATAAATTCGATTAAATGTGTACAATTTGAAACATGGCAGCCCTAACAGCCCTAATTCAGAAGATTTTTAACCACCTCCAAGACTTGGTGCATTACGAGGATTATGTCTATGAATTTGTTCAGAATTGTCTGAGAAAATGTTTGGGTCATTTGGTCATTGGGTGATTATTGGGTCATTTTTCATGTAATATTAATAAATATGTGATTTGAACTGAAGAGGCAGGAACATATACAAGGTATATATCTGTGTGTCTGGGACTTAATGTGGTTTTTATTGCATTCCTCACCTCTTTATAGGGAGTTGGACAGTCTGCTGACAGAGCAGTGCACAGTGGCTACAGACTCTGGCACCGGCCAGAGTTTACCAACTGTTATGGGTGAAGTTCTGCTATTGTATATACTGCTGCATATTTTAAAACTCATATTTACATTGTCTAATTGCTGCGACGTTAAGATTGCAAGAGGACTTGTAAGAAGACTAAAGTAACAGTGGAATCTTTTACTAATTTTTTTTACTCATGAAACAGACAACATTCAGGCATTTACAAATCCCATCTGGTCTTTGGGATTCAGAATTATATTAGAATAGCCTCTTTATTTGACATCTGTTTTGTCTTTACTTTAGGCACCATTCCCGAAGAAGTTATAGAGGATGTTAAAGGTAATCTCCTTTTAAAACTGAGATTATGGCATTTAAAATTCTGTTTACTAATTTGCATACTTGTTGTTTGTTCCTCCTGTTTTATTCTATAATTAGTAAGGACATGCTTTGTCAGTGACTTGCAGAGAGGCCTGAACATCCAGCAGGCCAAGTTCAACATGGATGGAACTGCAGAGGTTTTATGACTTTTATGTTCAGACTTTTATTTGAACACTGTTTTAGTACATCATTTCTACTGAAGCTCTGTGATAAAGCACATGCGCAGTTCATTCGTACCTTTATCTGTACGGCATGCAGCTTAAGGTGACGCAGGATGTGTGTACGGAACAGTCGATTTTCTTCATTAATTTAAAGCTGCACATTTTTTTTGTTTTCAGAGACCCACTCCTCCACCAGATGTTGAATATCCTTTAGATGGAATGAAGATCCTTCACATTAAGGGGTCAATCAGGTAAATCATGCAATCATCTTTACAAAAATATGTGAATATGTATGATTTTACATTTATTCTTCTGACCAGATTAAAATCAATTTAAATGAAAATACACTGGGAATGACAAATGAAAGCTACAGCACATAGATTGTTCGTAAAAAAAACAAAAACATGTTATTGTTGAATCATGAAATGAAATTTTCTTTTTGTGATTTAATGATCCTGAGCCATTGTGGTGGCTCAATTTTCTAGTAGTTATTCAGTTAGTGATATGTCTATGGTGTCAGGTCAGAATTGGCTCATACATTATACACCAGCTGAATACATCAAAGGTCCTGGCTCGACTCTTGGGCATGAAGGACAAGAGATTACACAACGATTGCCAGGAGTCATAGCCAATTATGAAGGAGAGAGTGATAGTGTCAGACAGTTAACAACCTATAAGTACAAGTGAGAGGCTGAATTTTCATTATACTACTTTAGAGGAGGACAAAAGAAAAAGGCATGCTGGTGGCAGCTTTTTTGTTTCAGAACAGTTAAGACAAATGTTTGTACTCATGGATTAATGTCAACCAATTTCATTAAGGAGTTTGTGTGATTACTCACATGAGAAGTTGTTGAGAGAGAGAATTCCCTAGCAGTATCCGGGAATAAAGAGAAGTTTTTATCTTTTTTTTTTTTTTTTTTAAATCTTAAACTCTGTTTAAAGTAAAGTGAGATTGAGTGATTTGAGCTCTTCTGCTCATCTTATGTTTGTATAATCAGACAAGGCCTTGAACTCACTTTTGCATTTTTTTATTTATTTTTTATTCCCCAGAGACTCGGTTGCTGAAATGTTGTTTGAACAGGACAACGAAGAAAAATCTATTGCTTCGCTAGTGCTTGACACTCTTGTTAAGGTAAAGAAAAAAGCTTTAAAACACATTCTTATGATTTATCTCTGCTAAAATATCAGCATTTAAATTCTCATTTATAGTCTTAATTACAGCTGCACTATTTTTAATCTACAGTGATTTCGAATATTTTTCTACATGTTTTACTAGTAATAATCAAACCGTTGTTGTGTCTGTGTGTTTATTCCTCATCAGTGCCCCATTGACACACGTAAAGTTCTGTCTGAGAACTTGATGATAATTGGTGGAACAGCCATGCTGCCTGGCTTCCTTCACCGCCTTTTGGCTGAAATCCGCTTACTGGCAGAAAAACCCAAATATCGCGAAGCACTCGCCACCAAGAGTTTTCGCATCCACAGTCCACCGGCCAAGCCCAACTGCACTGCCTGGCTAGGAGGTAAGAACGGAGATTCTTTAGACTTGTGTACCTTTAAACATGTTAAAAGAATTAATCATAATTTTTTATCATTTTTTTCTTTTTCCTCCTTGTACCTGTGCAGGGGCTATATTTGGAGCGTTGCAGGACATCCTTGGTAGTCGGTCTGTATCCAGAGACTACTACAATCAGACAGGTCGCATTCCTGACTGGTGTAATCTCAGTAGTCCTCCCCTGGAATCACTGTATGATATTGGAAAGACAGGCCCTCCGCTCATGAAGAGGGCTTTCTCGACTGAGAAATAATTCTCTCTATGAAATCTAAAGACTTGCAACATCAAAGGCTCTTACCTAGACTCTAGCTTTATCAAAAGCAGTTTTGTGTCTTGTTCGTCTGTGATTTGGTCTGTAGCGGTTCACAAAAAAGATGAACAGAAGAACCACTAGGTGGCAGTCCGTATCACAAAAAAAAAAAAATAAAACCCGAGCAGAACAGTCACGTCTCCAAAAGTTTGAGCAAGTTCATTAGAGAAATGCCTAAACATAACTAAACACTCCTTAAGCTTTTTTTTAAGCTTTATCCTGTACCACTGCTGCGGCAGAAATCTATCTGATGTCAAGTGAGGAAAATAGCGATGTTATTAAGAATATTTGGGCCACTTTCTTTTCTTTTTTTTTCCTTTCATTCCATGCATTCATATTTGTGTTGGTGCTTTTTAAAATCTTGCACTTCAATAACTTCAAAGAACCCTAAATGTATTTAATTTATTTACACATTAGATCCTGAAAATTCTGTAAAAAGTAAATGGCGTCTTATGTATACTAAATAAATGTCCCACAATAAATATTTTATGATTTTGTTTTCTTTTTAAAAGAAATATTCCAATGTTATACGACATTCAGATATTTGAAGTTTTGTAATATATTTGAAGTAATTAGTATGTGTTTTGAGAAAAACCTTTTTTTTTTTTTTAATGCAATTTTTGGGTAGTACTGAGGTAGTCAGTCCTCCTTTTTTATTAGTTGTTATTTCTTTTATTCCATTATTGCTGCAGGTGGAAACAGATGTCTGTGTAAGGAAATCATTTTTGGATCTTTGTTTAAGCCAGTGAATTGTGTGTAACTTAATAATTGTAAATATGTTTATCAACTAAAAGATATCGGGTATGACAAATGTCCCCTAGTTGAAGCTGCCAGGACAAAATTTCCAGATCATCTACGCCTCAGAAACTGCATTTACCAATATAAATGGAAAATCATGTCCAATTTTATGTGGGTGAGCGGAAAAAGAATGGAACGTTCTTTTTCCTTCTTTCAGCTTTATATACTTGGGAGAAAATGACTTAACAAATATGTACAGTCTGTGACTCACTGCAGGTTAAAATGCTCTCCTGAACATGGTGACGTAACTACCCTGCTACACACAATGCATTCTGTCCTGAATCACTGAGTAGTTTCTGTTACGACACAAATGGTTCTGTACATTTCAGATCCTAATTGTCCACTTAAACTTGCCAGAGGCAGATTAGTGTTGATTTGTATAAAGTAAAAACAGCTGTTGCTGTTAAACATGCTGTTGCTATTGGTGCTAAATTAGATTGAATTGTTTCTTCAGTTTGTTAAGATACCAATTCTCAACTATGAGTCTGGAGACAGAGCACACCAAATGCTCTTTTTTTTTGGTCAAAGAAATCTAAATACAATTTTTTGAAGAAAAAAACAACACTTATTTTTCACAATTTTACTTATCACCAAAACGTCTACAAAACTTAGACATTCGGTGTGTGACAACGTTTGCCACAGTCAGACATTTTCATACAGTTGTGTTCAAAATAATAGCAGTCCAGCATCAGTAACCAGATCAATAATTGTTTTTGGGAGAAATTATATTTCTTCATGG
>JAOVVA010000035.1:194045-218885 GCA_028565275.1 Leiocassis micropogon
CTCTCTCATCTTTTTAAGTGGGAGAACTTGCACAATTGGTGGCTGACTAAATACTTTTTTGCCCCACTGTATATCACCTTGTAAAACTGCCGTTTTCCTTTTCCATCTCCTTTGTGTTAGTTGTGGTTTATCCAGGCCCTATCCCAGGAACAATGGGTTCTGGACAATGACATAGCACCCATTGTCTAGGGTGAGAGGTTTGGCTGGACAATATTATAACTACTGGTTGCGATTTACATTATTCTCTTTAATTTCAGTCTTTGGTTATCTTAATAATTTTTGCAGCATGCTGTCATATAGGAACAGAGCCTATTAGTCATAAATTTCATAGAAGCAGCCTGTGTTTCACATCCAACATGCAGCTCCATATAGAAATCATCCCTTTTTTCTTAGGGATAACAGGTGCAGGTATACAGTTGAGCTAGTTTTATACACTGCTGGCAAAAGTGGGGTGACTAACTGTACAGGACCATCATACTTCTTACAAAATCATTCTCATTTTTTATACACCATATACCCTATAAGAAGTGTCTAGAGGGTGCTTAAGACTTAAAACAGCTGCTTTCTTTTGTTGCTAAGAAAATTTCTGAAGACTCTGACTTCAAACTTAAGAAATACTGGAAGTGGATTTAAGTGTACTGTACCTGAGAGGCTAAGGTGGACCATACGGAGCCACATGAGGTAGTTCTTGCAAAATTCATGAGAACAGCGTAGCTTTGCTTGGCCCATAAATACAAAACAGGTTGATGCAAGCCCTGAATTAAGCTTTACAGAACAACACTGGGCTGCCAGTTGCATAATAATTAGAAACCAGTGCTGTGGGTCGTCTTCTATACTGCTTATCCTTTACAGGGTCACAGGTAGGCTGGAGTCTATCTCGAGTAACTTGGGGCACAAGGCTCGGTACACCTTGGACAGGGTGTCAATCCATCACAGGTTACATATACACACCACACAATCATTCACACACTATGGACAATTTGGGAACAACAGTTAGCCTAATCGGCATGTCTTTGGACTGTGGTAGAAAACTGGAGTACCTGGAGGAAATCCAGCAAGCATGGGAAGAACCAAGATGGGAATCAAACCCTCGACCCTGCTAACCATGTGCTGCTCAATGCTGTGGAACAGAAAAAAAAACCCTTTTAACTTTTGCAGACATTAACATAACAGCCTGTTATTAAAGACTTATGTACTTTGATTCAAATCTAGTGAGAAACACTCACTCATTCATCATCTATACTGCTTTATCCTCTTTACAGTGTAGCGGGGAGCCTGGAGCCTAGCGCAGGAGAATTAGGGCACAAGGCGGGGAACACACTGAATGGGGTGCCAGTCCATCCCAGGGCACACACAAATACACATGCTCATTCACACACTACGGGCAATTTGGTAACGCCACGTAGCCTATTTTACATGTCTTTGGACTATGGGAGGAAACCAGAGTACCCGGAGGAAACCAACCAAGCAGGGGGAGAACATGCACACAGACCTGAGGTGGAAATTGAACCCGGATACTGAAGGTATAAGACGACAACTACTAAGCCAAGCATTGCTGTGGATAAGTAAAAAACCTTTGTGTATATATATGCAGTAAATTGGCCTTTTGTACTTTGATGCAATTCCAGTGAGAGTCATTATGCTGGAAATCTGTGCCAGTGTGATTGACCAGTCAGTGTTCTACACTGGTTTCATCTTCACTTCTTTGTCCTTGGCTCACATCGTACCTGCATAAGCAAGGTAATCAAATCTCGTTTGAATGAATGAAAACCACAGGTCTGTAGTAAATCCGACTCACATGTGAGTCGACTCAAAGAGCCGACTCAGTCTTGAGCGACACATCACTGTTCGCAAGGCAACCCGGAAGTACATTCTGCGCCGCTTTTTGTTTGAGATGTTGTTGTTTTCTGGTTTAACATGACGGATGGAGGTGGGTTTCTATAAACGCATTTTTAACCAAAATTGTTTATGAATAAATTAAAGTTTAGAATATGAATGATAAGGGAAAAAAAGGCGATGTGGAAATAAAATCTAACCTGGCTAACAAATAGGTGGCTAGTCAGCGCGTTAAGTTAGAATGTAGAAAAACCGACAAAAGTTTAGCTAGCTAGCTGCGGGTTCCTTGGATTTCGTGGTTTTGTTTAAGTCTGTCTGTATAATACACTTTAGTTTAGATTAATTATTTTGTCATTTAACGATACTAGTAAGTAAACGTGGGACATATTATTGCTTTAAGCTAGCTGGCTGTATGTTCTGTTTGTCCCAAATGTCAAAGGCCGAAGGAGGAAGATTACCTGAAACATTTCCTCCGTCACTTTGTTGATTTTGTTGTTGTTGTTGTTGTTGTTGTGGTCATCGTCGTCGTTTCAGAAAATAAGCTGTGAATCAAACAACATTAAATACACACCTTTAAGATCAGGGTTTTGTAGTTACACCGTTGTCATAATTGCAAACACACAAAAATATCCTAGTTTTACTTTGTTTTGTTTTTGTTTGTTGGTTTATCACATCAATAAACCACTTTATTTTACTTTGACTCACTTGTAGGCTTCAGGACTGAACATAGCTGTGATGTGATGTGAGCATTTGTGAGCAACTTTTTATAGCAGTGATGTGATGACCATAATCTGCTATTTCTGATCTAGTCGTCTTTGTGTCCACTTTAGCTGGTAAGTTCTCATAAATCTAAAAAAGTAATAATAATAATAAATTGCAGCTCATATCCAACTGAATTTGGTTATATGTGCTCTCTTTGTCACCACAGAACAAACAAGACTGAATCCATGCTTTCTGATGAGCTTGATTCCAAACCTGAGGTACTGAAGCACAACAAACACAAACAAAGCATTACATGACATATTAAAGCCATTTAAAATGTCCAGTAGACCAGTGTAACCCAGATGAGTCTATTGAGCACCTCCTGATACAATGCACACGCTCAGCAGAGATCTGGCATCGAGTAAAAGAATAAAAAAAAAGGACTAGACTTATCTTTTTCATTAAAAAAAAGACCTAGCCAAAAATAGTAAAGTCTTTTATCAGCTAAAAACAAGTTGGAATTTTACTCATGGAATTTTACCCATGGAATTTTTTGAAAATATAATTAAAATCAAAATCCACCAATAATCACTTAATTTTTACAGATCGGTTGTCTCTCAACTGGCCAGTCACATAAACCCGATATTATTGTGGTGATGCAAAATACATGCGTCAATAGCCGCATCATCATGTCGCCTCCAGTCTGGGAATGTTACTAAGTCTCATCTCAAGATGTCAGATTTGCAGTATGCTAATTTATTTAAAAAGCAAAACCATGTTTGAGAACCTCTGCCAAATGTTTCAACACAATTAACCTTATTCGCTGATTAAGAACAATGCAGTGTGAAAAATTTGAGTATGAAAAATTAATTGCAAAGTCTACCCTCACCCAACCATCTATAGCAGAAGCCCTCAAAAAGCTCGAGCCTTACTCTGCAGAGAGTTAAAAGGATAAGACCATTATCACAAAAATAATAATGAAGAAAGAAAGAGCAGTTTACAGCTCCGGCCGAGGCAGCCTGGGTTTACCTTACCTGTCCATGCACGTGTGCTGACAGTGAGCGACTATTCAGCACTTCGGCACGCATTCTGGATGACAAGAGGACTAACCAATGATGATTGGCCCGCCAGATACAAAGTGACTGGTGTGTGTTTATTTAAAAACATTTTGTGCAGAGTTTCAATTTGATGCAGGCTTGTTCTATTCTCTGCATGTTATAATGAGTAAGCATAGTAGGACAGTCACATTCCAGCTAATAATATTAGCGTGTGTGAGAGCCCTTTTCTATTCTTTATAATCTACTTGAAATAAATTAGAGAGTGGACTATGTTGCATATGTTTAGGATGCTTTCTAAGATCTTAATTATATATTTTAATATATCCTAATTATATTTATGCACTGTTTTATCTGTTTAGAACAGATATTTTCTACTGCTATAAATGAGCAAACAATACTACACAATAAATAAAACACTTCAAAAGGCAGATCCCAATAACGCCTGTGATCAGCAGTCAGTATCGGTACCGGCTGATTCTGATTTCTGTTTTTCTGTGAAAACCCTAATCAGCTTACCCCTAATTTATAATGCAACAAATTCATTTGTTTAAAACTATTTTCTTAGAGATGTGGTAGAAACCTTTTGAATCTTAACTTCACATGCATTCATGTCAGTGAACTATCTTATATGAATATTCTGAATTGGAAACTTGAACAGCATAACTATGTAATTGAAAATGTAAGCTTGTAAACAATTTTGTGCAATGATTTTATTAAAGTTTGATTTAAGAATGTAAAAAACATTTGCATTTATATTACATTTAGGCATTTAGCAGACGCTCTTATCCAGAGCGACTTACAAAAAGTGCTTTAAACTTTCCGTCATTGGACACACCTTTTCACCTAATTCTGTTGTTTATCATCATCTTGCAGCTGCTGGTTGAGTTTGTACAGAACGCCTCCATACCCTTGGGTCAGGGTTTGGAGGAATCTGATTCGAAAACACAGTGTCTACCTCTCCTTCCTTCTTCAGATAATTCCATTTGCAGCCAGCTAGACCTTCCAGGTATGCGATAATAGATGTTTGTATTATTTAGAGGATGTTATCATGAACAGTAGATCTAGATGTATCAAAGTTTCCATATTTTACTGTTTCTTTAACACGGGTGCCCAAAATGTCTGTTAATACTCCAGTTAATGCATTCAAACTCCTTCTGTTTTACTCCTCTTCCAAACATGCTGTTTCTTTGTCTATGTAAATAATCCACACACCCTCTCCAGCTCGGTGGAGCTGTGACAGGCCGGGAAAGGATATCTTCTTATATGAGGTCACATTAGGGGAAAATCTAATTGGCTTGTTTAAACCATGAACATATTTTTTTAAAAATGAATAAAAAAGTAAAATTTACATAAAAGGTTCTCTTTGAAGTCTGCATGTTATATATGTATCACTTGTTAAATAGCTAAATACCATAATGAAACCATGTCTCTTGACTGTGTACATCCAGAAGGCGCTCTTAGCCATGCAACCTCCCCATCGCTGTCAGAGTTTGGACCAGAACGAAGCCCCCTGGTAGTCCAGCTCCAGTCTCACTCTCCAACATCGACTCCACCTGCAATTCTGCAAGAGCTCCATCAACCAGACACCACCTCATATGTCCTCCTCAACCTTGCTAAAGGTGCCATTAAATGTTACCTGTTGTGAATCTGTATACAGTTTTCACAATTTGGTTTTTTGATCCTGTTTTGCAAAACATTTCCAAGTTACTTAGTACCCATGTGCCTGTGTACAGTCATGTGTAAATGTTATATGTAGCAGCAACTTGCCGTCTTAAATCATTAAGGGAGTACCTGGCACAGTGAAAAAAAAGTTATTTTGTTGTTTGTTTGAGGTTGTATTTGCCTAAAACTAATACTATGAGTTACGAACAGATAATCCTTTGACAAAATAAGAACATATTGAAATAATTCTCATGGCTGGGTAACACCAAACGTAATAAGACAGATTTATCATGAGTGGGAGAGATGGTGCTGCTAAAAAGACATGCTTAAAAAACATCCCCTTTGTATGAAGTTTTAGGTTCCCGTGGGTTCAGTACAGGTTTAGCGCATGGCCCAAACTGGAGGATCAAATTATTGGCTGCTGTGTTTATCGTATTTTAGGCATTATTAAATGTTATAACATTAGAATGAATAACATTTATGAAAATGATTTTCCTCCTTTCTGTCATCACCTGCTTTGTGTGAAGGGTTGGCAGCCTCGACAGAGCCCCTGGTGTTTGTGCAGGATGATGTGGACGAGGCCGAAGAGGAAATTTCGGCAGGGGAGTGTGCAGATGGAAGTGCCCCGTGGTACCTGAGGGTACAAGAGCTTGCCCATGACAGCCTGATTGCTGCCACTCGGGCCGAGCTGGCAAAGGAAGCCAGGGCTAGTAGCAACAGTAATATTCTCTTTCTTTAGACAATTCATCACAGCCTTTTAATTCTGCATCAAAGATTTCCTGAAATATATTTTATTTACATTCAACAAAACCCCTGTATGTTGTACAAACCCCTGTATGTTGTCCTTGCCCAGGTGAACATATTCTCAGCTGCCAGTCAGATGGGCCAAAAAAGGAGCCACCACCACGAAACAGTCGTTCATCTACAGAGAAGATTCTCAGGTGTCCTTATGAAAACTGCCAACGAACTTTTACCTATCCTGCTCATCTGAAATACCACCTGAAGACACACAGGTAGGCACTGGAAGATGTTTCAGGAACTAAAAAGTACCAGAAGTTATACTGACACAGGCTTTTCTTAACCAAAGTTAGCGACAAGGCTTGCTTCTGTAGTTCTGTAGTTTTGCATTATAGTTGTCCAGCTAATGTTAAGAGTAAGAGAACGTTACAGCTGTGAGTTCAGCATTGGCTAAACTGCATGTCTAGGTCACAACACTGACTCAACCAGATTGGCTTTTGGTTTCTGACATTGTAGGTTTATTCTGAATTGAAAGCTAGAGATTTGGCCCAGGATGTGAAAATGAAGTTCAAAGGGTGGCTCACAGGTCTGGATCCAAAGATGCATTTAAAAGTAAATTACATTAAATGCACAAATTTCCAGCCTCTGACTTCAAAGCACTTGCATATACAGTATGCTGAATACAAGACCTTTGAATATACAGTATTTAATGTATCAGAACTAAGGGAATTACACGCAGGGATGATTTCCACTCTTAGTGCAACAACTGTTCTGGTCCGGTTCTGATTACTGACTGCTGATTTCTGATGATAAAAAAAACTATAAGCAATAGCATATTGCATATATAGGGAAAATGTCTATGAATCCAGATTTTTGGGCCATCCTCTTTGTGTGAGCTGCAAGAAATGTGTGTTGTTATGCAGGGCTTTGTTACCGCTAATTAATGCTTTAACCCAATAACACTGAGAGGGTATAATAGTGTGCATGTGTGTGCTTCAGGAATGACCGCACTTTCCGCTGTGGTGCTGAGGGCTGTGGGAAGAGCTTTTATGTCCTACAGAGACTGCAGGTCCACATGAGAACACACAACGGTGAGAAGCCATTCATCTGTAATGAGAAGAACTGCGGCAAGAAGTTTACCACTGCCGGTAACCTGAAGAATCACAAGCGCACACATACTGGTAAGTATCTTCATTAGAAACGTCAAATTCTGAGAACATAGTTTGTCTGTACTGAAATAAGGGGAAAAAAAGTACAAGAAACACACAGGAAAAAGCGTTTCTATCCAGCACTGAAAGCTTATCATGTAATTTGATGAGCAATAATTTTATGTACGACTGGAGAACAATTTACTTTAATCTGACCATAATACCCGATCTCTTAAGTTTGATGTAATTTGCTGATGGTTGGTGCGATGTGGTCTTCTGCATTTATACATTAACACAGTTTCTTTGATTTTTTTTTCTTTCTCTCTTATGTATGTAAGGTGAGAAACCATTTCTTTGTGAAGTCGACAACTGTGGGCGTTCTTTTGCAGAGTACTCAAGTCTTCGCAAACACATGCTGGTGCACTCTGGTGAGATTAAATTGTTTTGCAGACACACACACACATACACACATGGATACCCACTGTTTTGTAACATTTAGTTGACCAGTGATTATTTTTGCCCTGGTGTTACCTTTATTCTACACTAGTTTTTTTACACATGTTTTGGTTCACTAGAATTTCTCTAAAATGCATGTGCACATTCATACTTGCACTTTTATTACTATACAGTATACTGTACTTCTGCTGTATTTGATTACACTCTAGTTACCAAGTAACAAATAAAAAATATGCCGGTGCATGGAAATATAGGAAAATAAGTAACACAATGTTTTCCAATAACAGGATGTCCCAAGAGTTCTATTCCTTTTGCAGCACAGCAGATTCTCTTTTTTTTTCATTAAAGTACAACATATTATACTTTATAACCCTTTAGAGTTCTTATTAATAGGTGCATTAAATGTTTCAGCTCCTCTGTAAAACAAGATTGTTCCTGTTATGACTTATTATATTGCAAAAATAAAGTTTTTGCCTCACAAGCCTTTTTTATCATTCAGGTTTTAAGTACATCAATTTAAGATTTTTATTAGCACAGTATCTCAAGACCAAGTGGTTAAATGTTTGTAGAATTTATGTGGAAATATCTTTGTAACCAGCAGATGAAGATTATATTCTGGATTTGACCACGCAGGGTTTCGGTCACAGCAAGATCAAATATCAGAAATCGTTTTTTCATCAGCTTATTTCCTGGTTGTCATACATATGCACATGTTAGAGATTAATTTCCTGAAAAACAAGTCTGGTTTTCTGGATAGTTTCTACAACAGCTTCCATAGCTTTCTTCTGGTTTAAGTATTTTTAAAGGGCATTTTTCTCCCATAGAATTTACTACAAAGAAGGACTAGACTTGTTGCTGTTGTGCTTTACTTGTTTGTTCTTTTGAGGTTAATGCAACAGAAATAAAGCTTGAAACTGGCTTTCTTTCTATTTAAACACAAATTAGTTTTGTTGGTAAAATGTTTTAACTGTGTTTTCTCAGCCACATAATACATTTATGCTGAGGCCATGGTTTAAGTTCATTTAGTTCTGGTTTTGTACGTTTTCCAATTTATTTGTACTAGTAAGAAACAAATGAACCATATAAATAAAAGAAAATGAACCTATTGCACCTTTAAAGTATTACCAAACATGTTTTCTTCCCTCTTTCATTAGAACAAACTCACTGCTCTATGATTAGACAGCTGACTCGCACACATTTTAACAAAAGAAAAACAGACAGTTATACGCAGTTCATAGGTTTTTTAAATTTATTTATTTAATTATAAAAATTTTTATTTGTCAGGACAGGCCTTTACACAGTATCATATTACTAATGTTTTCAAACCGAAAGCTCAATGTTCTGTTTACAGATCTGTTTGCATGTGATGCCAGCTTAGCCTAATCAGCTCACATGCCAATTTGATTAATAACGTTGCTTTTCGCATTATCAGGGGAGAAGCCCCATCAGTGCTCCATATGTGGGAAGATGTTCTCTCAGAGCGGCAGCAGAAATGTCCATATGAGGAAGAGACATGGTGAGAACTCGCTCACGTCAGAAAGCAGAGAAACAGGTAACGAGATATGAGTGGGTAATATAATGACTATTGAATCTGTAGTCTTTCACAGCAGTTACACCGGGCTATTATGGATAACTTCCAAACATATTTGCTACACACTGATAATTTGCTTGAGTGCATGTGAATTACAGAAGAGGAAAAGAATTGTCAGACTGGAGATCTTTTCACTTTATCAGATGTAGTTCTGGGTTGTGATTGACAGGCGAGGCGCTGACTCATAGCAGCTTGCTAGAGGCTGATGGTCCTGGCACTGACTCCATGGTAACTATGACGACTGTGGAGCCAGTTAATCTTCATCACGCAATGCTGAGGGCACAAGGTACGCACTGTCCGTCTGAATATACACTGCCTTCCAGTAGTCTCATAATATAAGTATTACCTATGAGCTTTTTCTTTTCGTGCTGCAGGTCCTGCAGACCCCATAGTGGTTTTGTCTCCACCTCATGACTTGGTCCACATGACAGCTGGAGCTCACGGTTATGGGGAAGATGTGGTGGCATTGCTCTAGTAATATTTGTAAATAAAATAATTATTGCGAACCGCATTCATGTACATGACATTATTTTTTGTAATCATTTGCTTTATGGTCGAGTTAAAAAAAAAAAGAGAGAGAAAAAGTTGCGCTTTGGTCACCTGTGTTAATTACCTTCAGAATCACAGATAATGTGAACATATTACATACACGTGTAACATTGTGTACAATTTTCTGAACCAAAATAACTTAAAATGCAGATGCTGTTATAGGAGGTGAAGCACCTCCTAGCAACATTTTCTTGTTGTTACACAGAGTTAAATCAGTGTGGACAAAGATGTGTTACCAAAGTAACACAAGACAGGGATCATCACTGAAAAGTCCTTACGTCAGCAACCAAAGAGATCCTCATAGCAACTAATTATTTCAGTCAGTCTTTTGCATATTAACAGGTATGTTTTGTGTTCTTATGTGTTTAGCTTTGTCTAGTCATTTTTGTGGCATTTAGTTGTGCAAATGCCTTCAGGCGTGAAGTTCTTGAGGCATGGGGGAGGTTTTATGTGTAGGCGCTAAAATATTTGATTTTCTCACGAAACACAAGAATTTTGGTTGATAATTTCCATGTAAAGGTCAAGTAAAAGAAGAAGATAATTAATAAGCTGCATTTATTGCAGACAAATAACTGTCCAAGCTACCAGTTACTTCACAAAATAAAAATACATACATAGAAAGATAAAATCCACATGATGAAATAGATCAAGGAATAAAACTATAATAAACTCCCAGGTTAGTGCAGACTGCGATTTGAGCCAAGAAAAGAAAGTCACACATGGTAAGATTTCCTTCAGTCACCTTAAGCTTTGATTACAGCACACAATGCCATGGCCAGTTCATGTGTGAAAATGATTCCTCATGCTCCCAGAAGAGCTCTTTCACAATGCATTATGCATGATGGGTGCATCGCTTTGTGTGTACCTTCTTACTCTGGTGCACCCATGGCTCTGGAATAGGGTTAGGGTCCTATTCCAGTCAGGGGGTGCACTTATTTTCACTATACTTGAACATAGCTATGGTCTTCACTGTTTTTTTGTTGTTGTTGTTGTTTTAACACCAAAGTGTGTAAGTGACCACCATTCATGATTTTTTTATTTATTTATTTACCACATTTCTTCCACAAAGTTGATGGTTCAGCGCCATCCTTCCAGGTTTTGATAATGTGTTAAAGGGTTCTTAACCTAGTTGCAGTAATTTCAAATGTTAGATGTTTTCTTTGCCAATAATTTGACCCTGCTGAAACGGTGACTTTTTGGCCAGACAGTGTACGCATGATTAAATGTAAAGCCGGTTGACTTTGCCCAAGACAAATCAATCACTTGCTGAGGTCTTTGTTGTAACTCTGCTAGACTGATATGAGTTGAATTGCTGGCCTAAGAGTTGGCTATGGCATGTTAGAGTCACACCCCCCCTCCCCCCTTTTTTTGTAACTGATTTCAGTGCAGAATATTATGTACCCATGCTTGGTAAGACACTGATGTTAGTACAGAGATTTTACAATTCAATATTGTATAAGAAAAATGTAATATTCCTATTAGATGCCTAAATTAAATTCCTAAAATGCAGCATTTCATTGCAGCCCATAAAAAGAAAGATTTTCCCCAGTGGCAACACAGACATTAGTTTTTCAGACAAACAGTTCAGTCTTACAGTCTCAGGGCTATATTGATTAAACTGCTTCCAAAAAGAAAACATCAGCTGTGTGTGTGTGTGTCTATAAACTTAAAAGAACCGTAACTTTATATGTAAGTGAAAAAAACATCAAACGATATGATGAAAGTGGCTCTGATGAGGCTCACCGCAGGAAAAGGAGAACAAGATTTACCTCTGCCAAAGTAAATTTCATTTAGCGTTAACAACTCTGGTATTAGCCAATTATCAGTACCTCAGACTAGAACTTACATGCATACTTCAGTGTTGTACTACAATTTAGGTAATAATAAAAATTAAGAACAACCTTTGCATTGACATAAGTGCATCTTGAAAAATTAGACAATTATTAAAGTTCTTTTTTAACTGTAATTTATTTTAAAAAATGGAATTTTATAAATATCTCATATTATAAATTCATTACACATCACATGAAAAGCTTAGTTGTAGCTCCTTTAGCGCAAATTACTGCATCAATGTGATATGGGATGGAGGTGATCAGCGCTGCTGTGGTGTTGATGAAAACTACGTTGCTTTGACAGCAGCTTTCAGCTCATCTGCGTTATTGATTCGGGTGTTTCTCACCTTCCCACTGACAATACCCCATAGAAAGTCAGGTCAGGCAAGCAATCATCCAATAGTTTTTCGTCGTTTCTGACGTTGTCTAAATGCCCTGAGTCTGACAATGCCTGGTTAAATCATTGGAATATTGATTGGAAGATCCCATGTTCAAACACTAGCACCACCAAATTGCCACTGTTGGGCCCTCGAGGAAATCCCTTAACTCTCAACTGTTCAGATGTATAATGAAATGAAAATATAAGTCGCTGTGAATAAGGGCATCTGCCAAATGCTATAAATATAATTGTCTCTTGTTCAGGAGTGGCTTGACAGTAGGAATGCAACAGTTGTAGCACATTTCCTGGAGATGTGTTTGTGTGGTGGCTCTTGATACACTGAATCCACACACAATCCACTACTTGTGAAGCTCTTGAACCGGCTTTGTTTGACAATTTTTCTTAATAATGCAGTCATTACTGTTGCTTGGGCACTTTTTACTACCACACTTTTCCCTTCCAACATTTTATGAATATCCTACAGTATATAGTATATGTATACAGCACCTTCTGTGGCTTACACTCATTGGAGTGAAGTATGATCGTTTTCCGGGTCAGGTCAGCACACAAATCCTTCCCCATGTGTTTACTGAACTAGCTTGAGAGATAGACAGTATTTATACTGTATGAATGAATAGAAATGTACTCAAATCGAATATTCTAACATTTTAAAATGCTGGATTTATTTTTGTGACCTGTAAGCTGTAATCAATCAAAAAAAAAAAAAGGTTGAAATAGTTCACATTACTTGTAATGAACACATGAGTTTCACTTATTACTTATTCACATATTATATAGATTCATTACACACAGACTGATATTGGCCCAATGTCTAGTCTTTTTTGTCCTTAGCCAAGGTAGGATGCCTCTGATGTTGTCTCATGTTCGAGTGGCTTGGCACAAGGACTGCAACAGTTGTAGCACATGTCCTGGATATGTGGTGGCTCTTAAAGAACTGACTCCAGCTGCAGTCACGTCTTTGTGAATCTCCCACCAATTCTTCAATGGGCATAATTTCACAATCCTCTCAAGGTTGCGGTTATCCCTGTTGCTTGTGCACCTTTTTCTACCACAGTTTTTTCCTTCTATTCAACTTTCCATTTATGTGCTTGGATACAGCACTCTGTGAATAGCCAGCTTACTGAACCAGACTGAGAGACCATTTAAAAGCTCAGGAAACCTTTGCAGGTGTTTTAAGTTAATTAGCTGAGAGTTTATTATACCAATTAGAGTGATTACACAGTGAGTTTAACCTGCACCATAAGTGAAATCAAAATGTTGAGTAAAAGCGATGTTAAGAACAGTTATGTGCTGGATTTAATACTCTTCTTTTACAATATGCTATTAATAAGCGACTTGCTTAATTTAAACAAACACCTGCTTAAATGGATAATAATTAGAGAAACTAAACTGAAGATTACTACTAGCATTACTTAATATTTTCACAACTGAAAAAACAGCGCTGAAGAGGTGCAAGTGAATTTTAACCCGCTGGAGTCGTTTTAAGACAAAACCTAATCTTTAAACGATCTACATTTTCAATTTCTTATCTGTGATTCACTCTCCGATTACCGAACAGGGAGTGTATTTGGCTGACGACGAAAGAAGTACAACTTAGTGTAAACAAGGCGTAAGATACTCAACCTTACTAAATTATTTTTTTTTTTGTATTAAGAAGTTAGGCAGAGTTCTGCTGTACAGAAAGACAGACAGACATGTACATGGGATTTAACCTGGAATAATTGTATCACTGATTACATCAAAGCTGATCAGCTTATTTTTAGCTTTAACCTTATATCTATTTCTACAAATACTTTTCCTGTCAACGATGGGTATTTCAGCTAGTTTGATAATGACAATTATAATTACCACTTATATAACAAGTACCATAATTCCAGATAAAGCTTAGGATCTATAAATTCAAGCCCACTTCCAATTAATGGCAATACAATTTCCTGAGGTAAAAGAAAACATTTTGTAATGACATGTAAAATCACAGAATAGTAATTATAAAGTTTAAAAATCATTTTGCTGAAAAGATTAAGGATTTTGTTCTCATCTATGAATCCATAGCTTCAAAATATCTGAGTTATTTTAACGAGAATGAAAAAAAAATTCTGGGTCCTATAAAATGTACTCACAGTATATTTAAAATCAATCAATCAACTGATAACTCATAAAATCTTTATTGCAAGGAACATAATGTTTTTGCTAAAATAGTCAAGTAATTTTTCATTACTAGATGTGATAAAGAAAAGGACAGAACTATTGGAAACAATCACTGATTCTTGGCTTTTTCTTAGACAATGCTAAAGTGTTCAAAGTAACTGAGAGTGGCTCCCAAAGCCCAACTGGCCTCCACATTTTGCAGCTTTTTGGTCAACTATTAAAAGAAAAAAAAGAAAGAAAATAAGGCACAAGTGATGAGTCTCATGTGAGCCTATGAAAATTAACTTAACATGAACACAGGTAATAGAAACAACCTATGCTTGAACTACTATATATCCTTTTGCTTTAAGCCTGACCAGTTCTATCCTTTGACATCTTTACTCCTAAAATTACTAAAGGCCTGGGTATTAGCTATCTGTCAATGTCTATCACGTTACTATATTGCATCCTGGAATTTATTGAATTAGCAAAAACTGAATTTGCAAGCCATTTACTTTTCCTGCCAGGAAGTGGGAACTGTGTAAATTTTAGTATTAACTAAATTAACAGCAGAAATATATAAAAAATATAAAAACTTATTTTGAGCTATTAAAAGTTTCATTGATACTTCTAAATATACTTAAAAGCTGTAATTTCAGATTATACTGCATAAGTAAATGCAAAAATCAGTCTGAGCATCGGAAGTGTGTTGCTGCTAAAACTTTACCTCCAGAACAGTCTCGTCCTCAAAGCCATAACCAGACTTCAGAAGACAGGTTATGTACGTAAGATCCATACACAGGAAGGGATAGTCAGGATTATAAATGGACACATTGTTGCACACTAGAAAACACACAAAAACCATTCAAATTCAAGCAGTTGCTTTAGGAACGTTTAGGAACATGTATAACTTCTGCTACAAATGACTGTAACAGACAGTTTTGATACTGCATAACTACAGCTATTTCACTTCTCATTAATTTGTTAACAAGACTACTTCCCAGATTTACACTAATCATGGGATTTGCTCAGAAATCTTTTGTATAGCATTTAACTAAATAATCTAAAACACTATCTATATACAGATTTGTTTTGGTGACCTAATTCCTCGCTCATTTGTACACTTCAGTCTCCATCAATTTTCTATTAATTTAGCTATTCAAAGTTGATTATCAAAACATTCCATTTAACAATTTTGAAATCCCTAACAGCAGTAAAATGTGTGTGAACAGAGACACCCTAGTCCCTCACCCTCCTTAGCTCTCTTCCTGAAGTCCCGAACCCGTACAGCCCCGCCATGGGCTTCATCTGTAACAGATGGATGAAAGCATGACAGTGGAGCTGTTAGTGTCAGATTAGTGTCAGACTTCAAATGATCATACAAGTAAGACATGTAACTATTTTAAATAGGCTCTTATTAATGAGAAATTACATCCAATACCAATTTCTACAGTACATATAATTTAGCAGTGAGTTGTATGTTGTCTTTTATTGTTAATCGGGTAGGCTTTACTAGCATTGTTTTACATTTACGTTGCTGTTCAAGCAAAAAGCTATAAATGTTAGAGGCTTTCACATGCATCCAGTACTGGCATTCTGGCAAGACTGAAAACTCTCATGCTCACTGACTATTCATCTAATCTGCCCCATCCATCTCAGGTACTCCTGCTCCATTAACCACAATTACTACTGCTTCAATCACCCTTAGTAACCCCTGGTCCATTTACCTGAGCTACTACTGCACTGTTCACCTCAGTTACAGCTGCCTCATACACCTGACCTACTGCTGCCCCATTCACGTCAGTTAGCACTGCCCCAATTCACCTCAGTTACTGTGCCCTATTCAGCTCAGTAACTACTGCTGCACTCAACTCAGCTGCCCCAGTCACCTCAGTTACTGTGCCCCATTTACCTTAGTAACCACTGCTTTATTCACCTCAGCTACGTCTGCCCCATTTACCTCAGTAACCACTACCTAAGTCAACTCAGTAACCTCTGCTTTGTTCCCATCAGTAACCACTACCTAAGTCATGTCAGTGACCTCTGCCCCATTCCCATGAGCTATTAATGCACCATTTACCTAGGATATTGACTCTGTAGTCCCCTTTAATGGAGAATGCGCTATAACACTGTGCAACTAGATTTTTTTTCCTCACCAACAAGGCCAGCCTCAACAGCATGGTCAAAGTAGTAAGAGAAGGCATAGATCCAGCTGTCTTCCATGTCATCTGGCTCCTGTATGACACCTTTCACAACCTTTAGCATTTCTTTGTAACAGCTCTTGTAGCCAGTAAAACCTAAGGAGTGAACAATAGTGCAACACATACTGCATTCCTTTAAACTCTTTCTTAGTCTAATTTATTATAAATGTTAAAAACTTTTTTTTTAAATTACAGATTTATTTTTAATTTTTTTTTACCTCCTGGCTTTCCGCTGACTTTGTATATTAACCCTCCAAAGCTAATTTTTCCTTTATAATTCTTAGGCAAGCAGGAGCTCTGAAAAACCATCTCTTCTGGAGCTGGAACAATATTGCAAACATGAAAATAGGACCCAGTGGACAATGCCTAATGCCTCATATTATCTCATCTATTGGTATGACAACAGTGGATAGGCCAAAACATAATATTTCACAGCTTCACCTTTTGAGCCCAAAGCACCGATAGCAGCAAGCTGAGCAGCTTTGATTCCATTCCCTGAATAACTACAAAGGGAAGTCAAGTGCACTTTAAAACCACATTCTTATATATTATACAACATTTCCAAACTGCAAGACAACTTTTAATGCAGTTACCTGTGCGTGTATAATTGATATGTTGTATTAAACATACTGATTCTTGCTGTGTAATCAGCAGGAAATCTCTTCGTTTTCTATAAATAAATATGAAAGATGTAATGTTTACTTAAAGGGGTGGAGGTTTAAACAATATCACATGAGAAAGAATGCAGTTATACTGACATTTTAGACACAATATGGCAGATTATTTTTGCTCCCGAAGGAATATATTCCAAAGAAACCACATTTTTGTACTTTACAGCACATTAACTAGCTCACTAGCTAGCTCCCATTGAAGGTAGACCCAATGAAATTGGTGTCCCTTATTTTTTTTCATCTTCATCTGAGAATCTTTCATATTTTATATCAAATGTTATATTCATGAAATCATTGTTCGCCATGTCTGCTGATGATGTCACCATGTTACTGTAGTAACTGTTTAAACTAGAAAGTGGAATTTTATGTGGCGAACACAAATAAGCAGAGTGGTACAAATAGTGAAATGCTCCAGTGTGGTTATATACTGGTTATAAGGACCATTGGAATGTCACTAGACCAATCAAATTAGAGGACAGGAATGAACTGCTTTATAAACAAGCTACTATACACAAAAGACACTCACTTTTGGAAGAAAGGTGATTTGTGTTGATCCTCCACCCAAATCTAAAATACCTACTGATTTCCTTGTGCTGGGAAAAAGCTGACCTAAAAGTACAGTTGAAATTTTTTTTTTTAATTTCATGACTGCCACCTTAACAATAAGGCATAATATTATGGAGGTAAAAACAAGACAAAGATTTGAATGTTAAACACAGAAATCACCAAATTATATTTTTACTTGGTTTGAGTTAACCTCCCTGAAATGTGAAGTTATTTTATTTTGTAGTTCAGATTTTAAAATTCATTTATATATGACTTAATAATTTACTCTCTTCCATTCTCACTTACATTCAGTAGATGCTTTTTCCTGGTCAGAAATGCAGTGGATCAGGAGATTTTCTTTTATTTTAACCAGTCATATTTAGTGTGCAAACTTTTTTTTTTTAGAAAATAATAAATGTTTACAATGTAGGCTATCCAGAATTAGGTAAAATGCAATGCCAATATCTAGATAATCAGTTCTCATTCCAGGCTTGATATGCTTTACTGAATCTGAATGTCAGGAGATAATGTAAAAAAAAAAAAAAGGAAACGCAGATGGGTGTTTTTAAAAGAAATTTCCATAGTATATTAATGCTGTGAATTCTCACATTTGATTGTCACAAGGTGTGGATTAATTTTATATTACAACATGGGAGAGGCTGTAACAAGAACAACAGGTTACATTAATACCCTTTTGTTCTAAAACATTATTGTTTCTATGGTAACAGCTCATACACAAGGACGTGTATGGCATATGCTCTACATGATCTTAGACAAAAAGAATATATACATATTACAACAGTGTTGTTTAACAAAGGAATGCCGTGTTTAACAAAAAACCAAAACATAATATATAATAATTATAATATATAATAATACATATTAATATATAAAAACATAATATGATATATGATATTGTGAAGTATTTCTAAGAGATGTAACAGCTATGGAAGTAGCATCAAGTGTGTACTGTGTAATTGCTGTGTAATGGTGAATAGACACAGCAACGGAGAGAAAAGGAGACATGGGTGCAGAAATGACTCTTTTATTATTGCTATATCCTAAGTGATAAGTTAAACTAACTTGCCATTCAGGCATATCACAACATTGTTTTATTTGTATAAAGGTATGAAATGTATTATTCCTCACTTATAAAGTACTCTAAATCTTTGTCTCATTTTTGTTTTCATATAATATCAGCACGAATAAAAAAAAAATTCATAGTTCTTAGGCCTTGATTGTGTAAAAATTGAAGAATGCTAGCAACGTAATAACGTTGTTTTGGAGTCTAGACAAAAAACAAAACAAAAAACTTACCTGTCAAAAAGTTTACAGTCACCCATGCCAAAACCCCTGCAAAGAAAGGGGAAAGATGCTTCATATTTATTTGTAATCTAATCTTATGTAATCCTAAAAAATGAAAAAGAAGAAAAATAATAATGGACAGTCCATTATTATTTTTCAACCTTGTTATAATAGAGAAGTTGTTTACGTGATTTGCTTTATACATCACGTCAAACTAAATGTCATCTGTGTATAATCATATGTAAGACACGTTTCTCAAACTGGCCACAGAAGCCACAGCTTAATAGTCCAGATCACATAACAGCAGTATTATGCAACCAGACATCGTTCAATAACACTAAGAGAAAATGTCAAACTGCTGTCTAGTCATAACTACACCATAATTCAGGTAATCCACGCTTCAGACATTTCCATGACATCACAGGTGATGTTTATGATTCCTTCATGAGTGCAACCTGCTTTTACAATTTAACTGGACGGTAGCTTTGCCAAAGTTTGTTCTGCTGACAAAACTTCTTTAAATCAGTCATCTTCAACACACACTTAAAGGCTAATCTGTTTGGGCTAAAGTCAACATACCTTCACTGGTTCCATTCATTATGCTTACACTATCAGCAGGCACAAAGAATGGCGAGTCATCAAACACATCTTGAACCTGATGGAGAGACACAGTGCAAGATTAAAAAAACAAAAGCAAAACGTTTTCAGTCCCTTTTTAATCAAAGTCAAACAAACAGCTAAGATCACATTTACCTCCTGTAGAAGTGCCTGAGCTTTGGCAAGTGGCAGCATCCTCAGTCCTGCTGTGGCCTTCAGCATCACCGGGGTGCGTTCCCACTCCACATGAGGTACTCTGCTCTTGGCAACTTCCAGCAACTGCCTCACAGAATCTCCAGCCTATACAAGCACATGAACATACACACACACACACATACACACTTGTCCATTGTTTTGTTTTTTAGTTTTTTTACAACAGGCAGATTAATCTTTATAAACAGAATTTTCCACAGAATGAAAAATTATTTTCCAGTCATTCTCTCAGTCATATGCATGACAGCTGTTGCTCATGGAAGGATAAGAAAGAGTGACTCACATTTGCTAACATCCTTAAAACCAAAATAAACACTACAACCACAAACAATCACTTATAGACTGGCAACAACACACATACACCGATACATTATTAGAAGTGAAGAATATAAGCTTACTAATCTTCACAAACTGGCGTCTTATAACTCACTAACACTACATTTACAAATAGCTTAATAAAAGGTTAGAGATTTCTCTAACCTTATTTTTTTTGTAAAACAGTGTAATGTTAATTTTTTTGGTGTCAGTGACATTTTATAAAGCTGTCATGAAGAACAAATTTTACTACATGAAGTGAAGAGCACCTCAGGCTCTGTCATGTAGCTTAGTATGCGGTCGGCATCATGCTGCTGGCTTTAAAAAAATGACAAGAACTTTGGCTTTTACCAAATGAGCATCTTCTGTGTGAAACACACTAACAGCTCTGCTAACCGATATTTTATATCCAAACCTGCCTAAGCTTTTTCCTATAGATTCAAAACAAATGCAGCTCCAAACCCCGTTATGGGCTAATATAATAATAATAAAAAAATAGACATAGTTAAGATAAATAGACATATAGACATAGTTTTTATGGTAATATTTATTTACTTATTTATTATATTTCATTATTACCTGCTAAATTAAAACAGATCAATATGTAGCTCATCCTATATGTAGCCTAATCTTTAGACCAGGGCTGTTCTAATCCAGTCCTGGAGGGCCAGTGTCCAACACATTTGGAATTCAGTAACAGTTAAACAAACCCAGTAAACCTGGCAATTAACAGATTAGTTGAATCAGCTGTGTTAGAGCAGGACAAATGAATTTGGACAGCCCTGGTTTAAACAGTGTTTATCAGTGTGGTTGTGTCTTTCAGTGGAATCGGAATTAAATAAAAAAACAAATCTCCATATTTTTTTTTTTATTATTTTGGGGAAAGTCCTCCAAATCTCCTTTTTTAAATTATTATTTTGGGGAAAGTCTTTTAAAGTGCTTTAAATCACATTGTAGTTGAATGGTCAAATTGGATTTGTCAGAATATGTTATTTTCTCATAACGCACAGTTAGTTCCGGCTGTAACATGAACATTAACATTAATGCACTTGTTTAAATACATTACTGTTTCTATAGTGCCAACTCATTCACAAGTACTTTATGAAGGATGCTCCACATTATCTAAGACTAATGATAAATGGGTACTGGTTACTGCAGCTCATATGTAGGTGAGAAAAGGAACTAATGTATTTCTTGGACGTTCCATAACATTAAAGCAAACTATACACTGCAAAGATGTGTTTCATTTTAATAAACTAAGCATTGTAAATTTTGGCAAATCGCTGTGGAATAAGCAGGATAATCCAGACGAGAGTAATCCAGACCATCCTGATTTACTTTTTTTGGCGCATGGGTAAAAAGGTATAGAAAATTCAGCACATGAAGGGCTACGAGGGATTTACTCACTTTTTCTGGCATGTCAGCATAGGCAGATAAACCAGGCTTCACAGACTGGAAAATTTCATTGTCCAAAATGGGGAGTTTATCTAGAAAGCAAACAGAAACACAACAAAAGTTAAACTTAACATTTACACAAAAAAATATGCAACATAAAAATATCTTCTTTTAGTCCAGCTAATGTTGAAAGGAAACTGATAAACCCCCTCACCCGTCTGCTTTTGCATGAAGGCGTAGATATGAATCCTCGTTCCAGTGCTCCCAGCATCGAACATGATTCCATAGAACATGTGGCTGGCATTGGCACGATGATTAGCAGAGGGCAAAATTTTTTCAATGCTTTCCCCAAAATCCAGTCCATTACCCACATAACCCTGGGACTCTGAAACTCTCACCAAGAGCCACAGAAGGAGCAAATGAAGCACACGAGCCATGCTCGCTGAATTCCAAACAAACTCTCTTTCTAGGGAAGCTTTTAAAAATCAAAAACAGAAGTTAAGCACACAGGGTCTAGCGCTGTTTATAAAGCAACAGAAGGCCACACCCACATAAATGGCAGTAAGTAAGCGCAAGGCTGTTTTTTTTTTTAAGCCATATATACATATGAAATACATCAAATTATGGGATCAGGCACAGAAACAACCTCGCACATCTACTGTAACAAATTAGTTTCAGACATCATGTTAATGGGAAAGACATTGTCCCGAAGGACAATATTTTTTAGCAGCTTAAATGAGGACTAAACATCTGCCATGTTAGCTTGTAACTTACTTTTATAAATGGACAATATAAAAGAAGTAAACAGGTGAGTTTGTCAAGTTGTACTTGACAAATGTGGGGAAACCTTTTTTATGATCAGTGTGCAAATAGCCACCAAGATCATTAAAATAAACAGAATATTACAATGTCTTTTTGGACATGACAGATAAAATGTTACAAAAAAACAACAAAAAAAAACCAAGACAAGGACAACTTATTATTTGTGAAAATGTAGCACTTTCCAGCTGTTGTAAACATTTGCCACTATTGTACAATATATGTACAATCATGTGTATGGCTGTAGCAATACACTACTATATGTAATCTCATGTTCATTTAAAATGTTATTTATTTGTTTGTTTTATAGTTTGTCTGCCACAAAATAGACACTGCTTTGTCAGTTGTGACATGTCATGTAAAGGGTAACTTTTATTATTTTTAAAAAAGCTTAAATTAGCTCTGGAACTATTGTTCTCTTCCCATGCTTCAGGTTACTTGAGATGTTCCATGATCTTGAAGTGGGTTTTTCATAAGGGGAACAACTCTGATATGGAATTAAGGGAAAATTTAATCATACCAGGGGACACATCAACTTCCTTTAACACATTTTTAACTGTTTAAAAAAAACTCCACAGACCCACAGAATTACTTTATTAATTGTGATTGTGTATACCCAGCTGAACGGTGTGTGATAATAATTTTAAATATGATATACAGTACTGTGCAAAGGTCTTAGACACCCTGTGATTTTCAGTTCCAACTCTTATACGGTATATCGATTTTATATACAGTATATAACGTTAGGACTCTATTACTGAGTTAGTATCAAAACATTTTTGCTTTTTAAACATCAGAATTCTATAAAAGTTAAAAGTGAAAAATCTTTGTATGCCAGAAAAGAAAAAACAGGTTTCTCGCCTAGAATGCGGAAGGCCACCTCAGCCACGGGATGCAGTGCCGGTCCCAAGCCCGGATAAAATGGGAGGGTTGCATCAGGAAGAGCATCTGGCGTAAAACCTAGGCCTGTGGTGACCACGTTTAAAATGAGAAAAAAAGGGGAAGCTGCTGGGTATTGCATGCAAAAAAGAAGCAGTTGCAACACTCAGAAGACCTCAGAAGAACTGTGGGATGTTGTGCAGGATGCTCAGTAAAACTTTTTTTTTCCCTGCAACAAATTGTACATGATACTAATGAGTTCTTAGACTTTTGCTAGGTTTAAAAAAGAGGGTCCAAATTTTTACGTTTTTAAGACAAAAGAAAAGAAGAAGAAGTATCGTTCGTTGTGTCCGCCGCACCTCAATACACTTACCGGCCAGGCACGATCAACCGGAAGAGACAACACACACACACACACACGATGTCTGAAGATCTCTGTTTATTATCAACAAAGAAAGCATATTAAAGCTTTTAGCCAGGTGCCGTGTCACATACATCAAAAGAACCAATAATTATCATGTCAGTCATAGAGAGACCCAGTGACAGACCAATGATTCGAAATGCATTTGCCTTTTTTTCCCCCTGGTTAAAGAAAAGGGTTCCAACAGACACAAGCTGGATACATCTGGATACAGGGTATAGGATGTGTTACCACATGAGCAGTCAGGAAGCGCAATGAGGCGGTTGTTTTTATGGGCGACCTTCTCATCTTATATCATTATAATGCCTTACTGGGTTTATTTTTTTTCCTTTTTTTTGATGACATCATTGCTCTACAGCATTTACTTGCATGTGCCTAAGACTTCTGCACAGGACTTCTTCAACAACGTAGTTTCGTTTTCATTTAAAACACCATCCTAGAGGGGGATATGAAATTCCCACTGAATGTGTTTCTTAGTGTATGTACAGAATGCAGTGTTTATTCAGTAGTGTTGAACATTTCTCTTACAGCTTGGTGGGGTTACCCTGTGCGCAGCATGCATGTGAAGATGTCCAAGAAGAAGTAAGGACTCCACAGTGTTTGAAGTGCACTTACCTGTGTGTAATGCTCAGTGTGTGTGAGACAGAGGGGCAGCAGGTGGCAGCTCAGGCTGGTCATGTCCCTGGCATGGTGTCTCACATCTCCCGGCTCGCGCAGCATTTTCGCTTTAAACTTGTATATAAACTAGACTCAGAAACAAACTATAATGACTGAGATTCCACCAAGAACGTGTCGAGCTGCCTGATCAGGATTATTGTGTGGTTACCTGGTACCTGCAGTTTATTTACAGTAAACATTGCCAAACACTACTATGACATGGCTAGATATAAGTCATAATTACCAGCCGCACTTGTTTATTACCGTATACTATACACTCCGCAGTTTAACAGAACTAGCTGACTGCGTGTGTTTCGTGGATAATTTTAGCGACACAGACACGGAACACCGAGCGGGTTCACCCAGCTCGCCGCGAGCTTTTGATTGACACCTACAGCTGACCGCGTTAACCCGCCTGACCCCGCCCACTTATTCAACACATTCTCAAAGCTACATTAAACATTACCCTAATATTATTTATTGATATTATTTTTTTAATACATTTACGTTATTAAAAGATTTTTTATAAAATATATTTTAAGATAAACAACAACGAACAAGCCTACACAAAATGGCGACGCGATAAAGCAAGTGGAATTCTGGGAAATGAAGTTCTTACTACAATTTGTGGTCAGATGCAAAAAGATTCAAGATTCAAGATTCAAAGAACTTTATTAATCCCAGAGGGAAATTGCTTTGTCTTGGTCATACAGTTGCATTGA
>JAOVVA010000035.1:225052-269969 GCA_028565275.1 Leiocassis micropogon
AAGGAAATTGCTTTGTGTTTGTCATAAAATTGCATTGATTAATTAAAAAAAAAAAAAAAAAAAAAGATTGTAGTATCAAAAAAAAGTTACAAATCGAGGGGTTGTGGAGAAGTCAAAAGTGCTTTCCATTGACTTGTGATTTTGACTGTTGCTATACATACACATTATATAGGCAGGGTGCTTTAGAACAGCTTGGACTAATTGGAATGATAAAGAGCTAGAATGATATAAATAAAAGATGAGTAATATTTTTTCCCCCCACAATGATGCCTCTTGTACATTGTCTTATTATCTTCTGGGAGACACCTGTGTCATTTCTATTCAAGAAAAAACTTTAAGTCAGAATTTGCCAGGGGTATGGATAATTTCGGGCTTGACTGTATAAAATGCTGAAGTCATCCAAATTATGCAATAAACTCATTTGAACTTGAGATGTGTCTGCTACTTTTGTTTTGTTGTTCTGTAAAGCCTTCATAATGGCTCTAATGCTGTTAATTGGTGATTTTTGAGGCTGGTAACTCTAAATGAACTTTTCCTCCGCAGCAGAGGTAAGTTTTGGTCTTGCTTTACTTTGATGGTCTTCATGAGAGCCAGTTTTGCAAATGCACTTGACAATACTGTTCTTCCAAGAACTGCTCCAGAACAGTTGACCTTCCTGTCTTAATATAACAACTGGCTGGTGTTGTTGTTGTTACTTAATTATTTAATACCATATGTGGTATTTCATAGTTTATTGTTCTAGAATGTAGAAAAGAAATCCAAACTTGTGTCCAAATTTTACACACACATCAATTATGACCACTGACAGGTGAAGTGAACAACATTGATTGGCACCTGGATGTGGGTGGGTATATTATGCAGCACGGGAACATTTTCTCCCTGAAGTTGATGTGCTGCAAAACAAAAAAAGAGAGCCAAATTGTGACGCCTAGACAACTGGGTAAAGTCAACTCCAAAACTGCAGCTCTTGTGGGATGTTCCCAGTCTGCAGTGCTCAGGACCTACCAAAAGTGATCCAAAGAAGCAAATCTAGTTAAATGGTGACAGGATCATGGGCAGCCAAGGTTCACTGATGCAAACTGGGAGTGAAGGCTGGCCCAGACGAGCTCTTGCTCTAGCTCAAATTGCTGAAAAAGTTATGTTTTATCCAATAAAGAAGATGTCAGAACACACAGTACATCACATTTTATTGTTTATGGGGCTGCATATGTGCAGACTGGTCAGGGTGAATATACTGACCTACAATGTCTACAATGGGTGTGTGAGCATCAGAACTAGACCAGGGAGCAGTCAAAGAAGGTGGCCTGGTCTGAATCAATTAACACCTGTCTAAACATTGTTGCTGACCAAGTACACCCCTTCATGTACAATGCATTCCCTGATGGCAGAGGATCCTTTCAGCAGGATAATGCACCCTGTCACAGTGCAAAACTGAATCATCAATGGCTTGAGAAACACAAGAATGACTTTTTCTTCTAACCTCTATCCAATCCAGCACCTGTGTGATGTGGTGGATCAATGTATACACAAACACACCCAATGGGTTAGCATAGCGTGTTGGAGGTTAGCACAAATCAGAGACTTAAAAGGAATCCCACACACAGAATGTGTACAGAAACTACACATATACAACAACACAAGTTTAATCTGGGGACCCTGGATGTCTGAGGTGTCAGTGCTCCCTGCTGTTTGCGCCAATATGCCACCCTAATGTATGGTCTTAATATTCATCTGTGCTATGCCATTTTCAGCCATGACATAATGAGGCAGGATGTCTGTATGATACAAATTTACTGTTTGGGTTTTTCCCTGCAAGTAGAGAGTGTCCATATGTGTCCATCAGTCTAAGAATTTTTTAAAGTATATTTGAATTATGAAATAACTGTGGAATTTTGAAAGCTGTATACTGTCCTTATACGAGTTGTGGCTTGCCTGACTCATTCAAAAACAGGTTACAATTATACAAGTATCATCTCTGACATTATTGGGATCAACTCATATGCAAAAGGTCTGCAGTAGATGTTTTCGAAACCATCTATATTTTCTGTCCAAGTTTGAGCACTCGAAGAGGATGATATCACACAGGCTGTTTTAATCTCTGAATTGTGATCACATATTTATACAGTTAGAGCATACATAGTCAGTTCAAGTGGACTCAAAAACAAAACATAATAGAAGTGCTTATACTAATAAAAATGTTCAAAGCCCATAAGTAGTTTCTCAGTATGACTCTGCATGCATTACTGATTAAGAGAGAGACACAGAACATTATGTGAACATTATGATTAATTATGAATCATTATAAATAATTATTAGAATTATTATTGATTGAAGTTATAGAACCTAAAAGACATTTTACATTTACTCATTCATCATAAGCAGTTAACAACTGAGACCGAATACAACTGTGTAGCCGAGGGTTAAGGGCATTGCTCACTGCTTCATTCCCTAAAGAGTTAACGGTCTGTATGTTGGGTAAGATGATACCGAGTGTTTATTATGTTCATTAAGTCTTTTAATGGGAATGTCACATTTAACTAGATATTTGTATTACTAAACATAATGATCATATATTTCACAAGGTAAAAAGAACCCTGCTAAAAAAAGCAGGCTTATTACAACGGTTTCACTTAACATTAGGCTACTAGACCTAAAGGGAAGCTTTAGATAAATAATTTAGGTTAAGCTGACAAAAAGGATGGAAACTCCTGGCCTACTCAGTCCCCAGACCTAAATCTACTAAACTGGCTTTTCAAAGTACAAAGTGACAAGACGTGTAAGAGCATCAGCGTGTGCTAAAAAAAAATACCTTAATGAAGAACTTAAGGTAATCGATAAGATTAAATGGTTTACTGGGCAGGGGCAGTCATTGGTTAAGGTGTTGGACTACTGATCAGAAGGTCCCAAGTTCAAATCCCAGCAGCACCAACTTGCCACCGCTGGGCCCCTAAAGCAAGTCCCTGAATAAGAGTGTCTCCAAAATGCCATAAATGTATAAGGATAAATATCGCAAAGGCTGTTTCCGAAGGAAATGGGAATTTTTTCCCTTACATTGTATGTATATTACAATATACATACATACATACCATATTTATTACTAGTAGTACTAATAATAATAATTGTGCATGTTACACTAAATGGACAAAAGTACCATTTGGCTAAACCAGCCACCAAAATGACATTGTATCCAAACTCAAAACGGAGTTGATCACCCTTTTGCATATATAACAACTTCTTAGAAGGCTGTACACAAGATCTTGGATAATTTCTGTAGGAATTGTGGGACCACAAGGCCTTGCTCGCAATCTCTGTTCCGGTTCATCTCAAAGGTGCTCGATGGGGTTGAGGTCAGGGCTCTGTACGGGCCAGTCAATTTCTTCCACACTAAACTTATGAAACCATATCTTTATAGTCCTTGCCTTGTGCACTGGGGCACAGTCATGTTAAAAAGGAAAAGAGTCTTCCACAAACTGTTACCACAAAGTTGGAAGCATAGCATTGTCCAAGTCGTCTTGGTATGCTGAAGCATTAAAATCGCCCTTTGTTGAGGATAAGGAGCCTAAACAGTTTTTTGCCAAACACTCCTGTCCATATAGTATATTTTAAACATAATTTCAGTAATACATGGTAGGTGAAAATAACTAGGCAATATTTAATGGCTATTGGACTTTTAGTATCACTGGAGTCATGATGAAAACAGTCTCTCCCCATTTTACTCTGTGCAGACGTTATTAGGCCAGCATTTTCCAGGACATTGGCCTTTAATACGTCTAGATCTCACTCAATGTAATCTTTGTCCTGTGGGCTACGCAAAGGAAGAGATATACAGGACAAAGCTTTGCACGCTGGAGGACTTGGTGGCATGGAGGTTCAGGAGGTCCTCAGCAATATCCCAAACGACTTCCTTTGGAAGACTTTGCATTGCATCAGAGGAAACTGGTTGACGCCACCGGTGCCTATGTTGAAATTTAAAGATTTGCTTCGTTTTTGTATGTAGTAAGTACATATACAATTTGTTTCACTCACTCACTCATTGTCTATACCGCTTAATTCTGTATACAGGGTCACGGGGGGCCTGGAGCTTATCCCAGGAAACACGAGGCAGGGTATAACCTGGACAGGGTGCCAATCCATCGCAGGGCACACACATAAACACGCTTACACACTCATTCACACACTACGGGCGATTTGGGAGACTGCTAACCACTAACCCACTGTGCCACCTCAATTTGTTTCAATAAATTTTTATTAGAAATATAGACTTTAATACCAATTTTTAATGCCCAATTTCCACCCACTGTGAGTTTTCAGTAATACATAATGAATTAAATAGTGCACTGAGAGTCTGAGCTGGTTGATTGATCCTGGTCATAATCACACTTCCCTGTCTAATCATTATATCAACTAAGAATGTTGTAAAACATATGATCTAGACCAAACATAAAGTAAAACATGTTCCTGATCGTTAAAATCAATAATAAGCTGGGGGGAAAAATAATATAATAAAAACACATGTCAAATAGATGAATCGGACCAGCGGCTGGCGGACTTGATGCATGAACGCAATTAAGCACGAGCGCAACATGAAGCCACAACACAGTGAAATTAAATTAAGAGCTGCAGAGTGTAGGAGGCAGCAGGGCCATGTTACTGCCGGTAAGAACACAATGCTCTATTAAAACATGCACACTCTCCCATTTCATCATCTAACTTTACAATTATTTTTGCATTCCACAATTCCCAAAATTATGTCTTTATTTATTTATTACAGTATTTTCTTTTACCAAGCTCTCTCTCTCTCTCTCTCTCTCTCTCCCTGTGTGTGTGTGTGTGTGTGTGTGTGTGTGTGTGTAACTTGCATTGAAACTACTTTCCATTGGATGAAGAGTTGCCATGGCAACAGGACAAACTCAAAAAATGGCGTTCCTCCAGTGGAGTTGCCAGGACGTGGCCAAGTGGATAGAATCACTCGGATATCCCCAATACACGGTAAAATATAGATGCATGAATATTAGCATTGTGACATAGATATAAATGCTTTTGGAAATATAAAGGAATTTATGAGTTTATTTTGAGCAGAGCTTCAACTTGGGCCTCTGTGACATCATATAAAAAAAAAACATAGGCTGTTTAACTAGGAAGAGTAGAAAGCAATGTTAAAAGTCTTTTAGAATAGGGAGTCACTGATCAGGGTAGGAAGCATTTAAAGTTGTTTTTGAGGAAGACTGGAATGGAAAGTCAGCTTTAAAGGACAGGGAAGCTGAGGAGATTTAGATCTATAGGTGGCGGTGATGCAACTTACAGAACTCCAACTAAAGATGCTGAATGGTACTGAGAGGACACGTGTCGAGCCGAAAGAGTGTGCCAACGTGCAAGACACAGAACAAGTCAAGACAAGATCAGGGAAGGAAGCATTAGACGTTGCTGGTCTGGAAAAACGGCTTTAAGAGGCCGGGAAGATGAGGGACAATGAGATCAACGGTTAGCGGTAAAGTAACCTACTGGATTTCAACCGTCATTAAACAAGTAGAAGAAGAAGAAGAAGAACTAAACATTTCAAATTTCATATTTTCATTAGACTTCATAGAAGTAAAAGATAAATCCATGAGAGGCCATTTGTGCTTAATGTAGCCTACAAATTCGAGCAAATGTTGCATAAGCAATAGGACTTTGAAAATGCCAGTGTTTCCCCCCTCTTGTTAAAGAGTCTGGGCAGCTTTTCTTTTATAACGCTATGTCATCACTGTCCAGTTATGCTTTGCCAGCATCACGTGGACAAGAAAACAGTCTTCTTTTCATAAACATCAGCAGCGTGTGCTCTTTCCTTACCAACACTGGAAAACACACACCAAGGCAAACATAAATACAGATGTAGGCCACAGATGAGCACACATGTTTTCGTATTGCTTTGAAAATGAATCTTATATTTTATCTGATTAATTAAAGCAATAACCTACATAAAATCATGGCTTTAAATAGTGTTTTAATTGTATTTTGAACTGCTCACAGGCATGTTTTACTGAGAATTTCATCACAGGCAAAAAGCTGATTTATGTGAACTGCCATTATTTGCCACGATTAGGAATCACTGACTTTGAACATATGAAGGTAAGAATACATCATCTACCACAAGAAATACATTCTATATAGCTTGAAATAGATTGTTTTTAAGATTCTAACATGAAAAGTTCCCGTCTTTGTTTCTGTAGGATGCAATTGGCATTACTTAAAAAATGCAGTTATAAAAATAGCAAAAGTTTAGGGGAAAAAATATCACACATAACTCTCCACCCTGTTTCTAAGTTAATTTCCTATAAATTCACATCTCTCTGTACTCATAATGAAATTTTAACACTTACCCCCTCCCTGTCTCCTCCCTACTATTCATCATCTCCTGCCCGGGGGTACTGACTATCTAGCACAAATCAGAGGCTGCCAAGAATTATCCCAAGTTCTCAGAGTTCTCCTTATGTGTAACAGAATCACTCATTTAAACCCTTTTCTTTTACTCCCTCCGCATAAGTGGAGTCAGTAAGTTGAGAACTTATATATATTTCTGCTCAGCGTTGAATGGAGACACAGCAGCTGTACCTAAGAGCCTAAAAGACTCAAATAACTTTTGAATCCAGTAGACAAGTTATAAGAAATTCAAGCATTTTATCCTGAAGGTCACTCATTTTTATGTCTCTTTTGCAGGCGATCTCAGCACATGTCCGTGAGCTGCTAGCCATCTCGGAGCCATTGTGGAGTCGCAGTATTGCAGACCCACCAAGAGATGATATGGGCATGTATTTGGAAGAAAAAAGCAGGAGTGGAGAAAGAGCCGATTCCCTTACCTATGCTCAGTTCCTCAGTTACCAAAAGAAGTAAACAGCGAGATTATAAACAGCCCATGAAGTTCAATAAAAACCTAAAAGACATTAAAGCTTATGTTTTAATTATAATCAGCTTTACAGATTTGGCAGAGCAGCTTCATTACTTTTAGGACTATACTGTTCTTCACAACATGATCTATCCCTGGTGTGTAATTGTGGGGAATAGGTATGGCTTAGTGGGCTTTGTCTTCATAATTTAAGCATTCTTTGCCTTGTGTGTTTTACAGTGTTGTGAACTGGAAGTTATTTAAGATTTAATTTGGCCTAATCTTTGTGTAGTACAAAACTCTACTCTAATGCATACTCTAGCTCTGGGAATAAATTTACATCAACCAATAAACAGAATGTGTACGTTTCTAGGGATGCACCAACCTGATAAGGAGTATCTGTATCAAAGTCAATACTGGCCTGGAGCACTGTATTGGCATCAGACTGGCTGCGAAATGTCTTCCAAAATGATTCAGTGACCTATTTTATAGTGTGAACGATGCAACACAGATCTTGGACACAACTGGTTTTGAAGTGTTGTACATATGTTATGCACAGTTTGACAAGAGGGACAGCTTGGGTCGCAGGAACACTAACCAATGCTTATCAGTGCATGTTTTAATCTGGGAATGGATGATCACTCAGAACACACATTAATAATTTATTTTTTGGGGCTGAAATTTAATATCGCTTTGCTTCGAGTAGCTCCACCACTTAGACCTATAGAATTTCAGGACCTTTTTTTTTTTTTTTTTTTTGATAATCAACATGAGGCACGGCTTAAGGCCTTGATAAGTGACATTAATCTGTTCTTACTGCAGTTGATTCAGCTGAATATGCTTAATTAGTGTAGAAGAGACGGGATTTGATGACATGCCCTTCTGTAAACCTGCTAAGCAATACCGTGGATTAGCTACACTTGCAATTAAACATCTTGATCGCGATTTTTCTTCCCGGAGATCTCTAGTCTGAAGCCCCGCACGTCCAGCTGCGGTGCGCGTTGCGCTGTCATCATGTCAAAGCGCGGCGGCGCGCGGGGAAGCGAGCGGATGTGACACCTGCCTGCTCCGCCGCTCCACACTGACACCACCGGAGGCCATATTTGGGGCGGGTGAGCCAAGAGCTGCTGAAAACATCTGCCCTGGCCTGCTGAGATGCGATCCCAGTTCAAGCCCAGTCGCGCTGTGTGTTTGGCCACCGAGACGTTTTCTCCGTTAGAGCGGCGCGTAATGCGGACACGCGCGGAGACACAGACGCGAAGGAGCATCCGCAAGTGAGTGTCTCGTGCACTCAGGATCCTCGAACCCGGACGTCTGTTCCTCCTGCAGAGATGGGATGTCATTCGTGTTGTTTTATTTAGTCATCTATTCCAACGCTAAAGGAGCAAACTGGGCGATCATGCTGTAACGGGGGAAAAAAGCGGGCTTTGGTGGGAAGAGGGGCGGTGTGCCGCACGAAGCAAGCCTCATATCTACACAAGGTAATTCTTTCACTAGGCGTTGCACCCTGGTGCTTTCCTTCTCCGCGATCCCGCCATTGTGCTAATATTAAAATGAAAGTTTTATTGCTTTTTTTTAATATATATATATTTGTTTATTGATTATCGAAATATGATCTTATGGAGACTGTAACCTGTTCGTGTAGATTGTACATGGCAAGGTCACAGAATTCCATACACCATTTGGAATCCCGACTGTATTCTCGGATTGCATTGCAAAGTCGTTTCCTACCGACAAATAACCCTCTTGTAGCCTAATGTTCAATGCATAGTCTGTGTGGTTACCAATTATGCATGCCTAACCTTGGTGTTGAGATGGCAAGCTGAGCATCTTATTACCGTCTCAGAGCAATGTGGCATCATTAAACCTTCGTTTTCATCTTTTCATAAGTTACATATTAGGCCAATTGATTACCTAGATAATGAAGAGATTTATCCATCCTAACAGACTTCGAACTTGGCCACTACATATGTATAGTCGTCACTGTTCAATGCATAATTAAAGCTCTAAGCATGCATTTATGAATATACCTTGAATCAATATTTAAAACTATTACCCTATTTTACCCATCAATGGTTTTATAAACTAAGGGGAAATAATGCAGGCTGTGCAGTAAGACGTTGTCTGACAGTACATGGATGTGTGTGTGTGTGTGTGAGAGAGAGTGAGAGAGAGACGTTCATGAAAGCTCACTCATAAAGCTGGGTGCAAGATATTTCATTGATTTCAGTAACATGAGTGACAACAGCAGTCATATCTCAATAAAGATTGCACTAGACCTACCTGATAATGGTGATGTCATCTGCATGTGGGTCATCCCAGTATACAGGGTGTATATGTCTAGATTACCTGTCCTTAATTGTAAAAGGGACTGAATCATAATTAATCTGGCTGCACATGTTCAGGAAAAAAAAATCAGTAAAACAAACAGGGAGAGAAAAATGCATGGTCGAATGATTTTACTGACCTGATTTTAAGTGACAGTGATAATGTGCAAGCAGTCACCACCGCTCCATTAGCAGTATTATGAAAATGCCTTTTAAGCATGAAGCTGGGCCGACATGTTCCTGTCACTAAAAGGTCTGGTGTCTTGTATGTCTGCAGGTTTCATTTGAAATCGTTTCTGTTTTATCTGCTAGCATAGAGGTGGGTGTAGTAGGTCAGTACAGAGAGATATTCTTACATTCAGAATTGCCAGCTGGATCCTTGATATTTTATGTTAAACATACCTACATAATAAAGAAACCTGCAGGAAACAGTCTTTTGCAGCTTAACAATCGAAAGCATCTGACTACTGCAGTCTTAAACCCGATCCCAGATGACCCTGATTACACACACAACATGGTGCAGGGCAGAAGCTGTCTAAAAGGAGGGCCAGAAAGTAAGATATAATAGCCCTGAATTTATGTGTATTTTTAGAAGCAGGGTTTGCATGTATCAGGTTTCGTCTGCAATCTGACAGCATGTGATAATCTGTAAAGGGTGATGTATATTTGGAAAATATTTCCACCCTTCTCTCCATTCCTTATATATTCCTCCTTTATAAAAAGATCTTATGTTCAATTCTCTTTTTTATCCCAACATGCATTTTTGCTGTTCTTTTCACATTTGATGTTTTTCTCTTGAATAAAAAATAAATAAAATCCCGACTCTGAGCAAGTCGATGCAGTGTTTCAGTGGGGGGTAATAGCGGCTCCACTTCATCCCAGCAAGCAGACAGAAGCTCTGCCAGCTAAAGCAGCCAGCTGGTTGGCCTGCAGTACCAGCGGCAGTTAGTTAATAAAGTGGCATGATGTGAAGAGCATTTGACATGCTAAAAGAGTGTTATAATCAGTTCATTGAACAATTACATCACACCTCAATTCATATGAACAACCTTTAGGTCAAATAATGTGGCAAATGTCACAAATATTCAGAGGAACACAAAAGAGAAGCTCTTTAGTCTGCTCAGGAGCAGAACATTTCTAAATTTAAAGAGACAGGATTAGATGTAGAGGAAATTTTATCATGCAATATCTTTTTCTGTTCTAGTCATTTTAGTTGAGGCCGTTAGGATTTCATATCGTATACGTCAAAATAGCTTGGATTTATGGCTGATTTTACACACAGATAGCAACATTGTGATCTGATAAGTCCCTCATGTCTGTAACTATGATATATGACAGTTAGCTTTTCAACATGACAGTTAGTGTTAAGTTGTGACTGGAGTTAAAGGCCTGTTTCCCTTGATGGCACATGTCAAAGTTAGATATGCTGAATATATGCTGAATAAAAGAATATTCATACATCAATACTGACAAAACTATTAAATCTACTAAAATATAATGCACTCTGTATATTTTACAGAACATGCAAGAACTAAAGTATGAAAACTCTTACTTGAGAAAATAATAAGCACTCATGGCCTATTAAAATGGTTTTGTGAAAATTCATAATTCACCATTCATAATTTTTAAGTAGTATTAAAACTTTTATCCTTTGTCAAGGTTATATCCCTGTCGAGAGTCATTGAATACATATATACTATATCCCTCCTCACATGTGTATACTCAGAAACCTGAGCAGCATTGAAGCACTATGGAAAATCAATATGAACAGAACCACATCTACCTCCTGATGTGGCATATGTGCTGATCCTTTCTCTTTGTCTCCAGATGATCTTAAGAGGCATCGGCCTAATTTAAATGAGTAACTGGATGGCCAGTAGAGTCTTTCATCATTTATATTCAAAAATGAAAGGCTAAGCATTATCATGCCAAAATCCTGAACTAGTACAGCAGGGGTTTTTCTGTTCCAGGCCCAGCCTTGTGTATTTACTCGTTCATATTTATGACACTTTTTTGATATATATATAACAAAACATTATTGTGGATAACAGTTTGAACTCTGTAAAAAATTAACATTTAAAAGATACGTTTGCACCTGAGAGGTGCAGGTATTGTTATGTTGTTATGACCTGAATTACAAACTGAGACAGTTCTGATTCATCTTTCTTCTTCACAGGGGTGGTATTATAACAGCTGACCCAGATGGAGACCTTATTTGTTTACTTGATGGTCTTGATCATGGCAGTAAAAGCCCAGAAGATCCAAATATGTCCCAAACGTTGCATTTGTCAAGTACTGCCTCCCAACTTAGCCACCTTATGTGACAAAAAGGGGCTGCTTTTTGTTCCCCCAGACATTGACAGACACACAGTAGAACTGCGACTTGGTGACAATTTTATCACAACTGTCAAACGGAAGGACTTTGCCAACATGACCAAGCTTGTAGACTTGACACTCTCTAGGAACACAATAGGCTCTATCACACCCCATGCTTTCAATGATCTGGAGAACCTGCGTGCCCTACACTTGGACAGCAACCGTCTGACACGAATCACAAATGACACCTTTAGCGGCATGTCCAAACTTCATCATCTTATTCTCAACAACAACCAGCTTACGTATATTCACATAGGAGCCTTTAACGATCTCCTGGCCCTTGAAGAGCTTGATCTCTCCTACAACAATCTAGAGAGTGCCCCATGGGTGGCCATCCAGCACATGACTAGCCTTCACACTTTAGGTCTGGACCACAATATGATAGAGTATATACCTGAGGGCACATTTTCAGGCCTCATGAAACTTAAACGTCTGGATGTTACTTCCAACAAGCTGCAGAAGCTCCCACCGGATCCAGTCTTCCAGCGTGCAGGTGTTTTGGCCACGTCAGGTGTTTTGGGCCCATCATTATTTGCATTAAGTTTTGGGGGTAACCCATTACGCTGCAACTGTGAGTTGCTGTGGTTGAGGAGACTACGGCGTGAGGATGACCTGGAGACTTGCGCTGCTCCGCAGCACCTCTCGGGGCGCTACTTTTGGACAGTGTCAGAAGAAGAGTTCCTGTGTGAGCCTCCTCTCATCACACGTCATTCTCAGGAGACTCGGGCATTAGAAGGCCAACATGTTACTCTGCGCTGTAAAGCACGAGGAGATCCAGATCCTGTTATTCACTGGATTGCCCCTGATGGCAGACTAGTATCTAACTCATCCCGAACATTGGTGCACACCGACGGGACGCTAGATATCCTCATCAGCACAGTGAAGGACTCTGGATCGTTCACATGTGTGGCATCCAACCCTTCTGGAGAAGCACAGCAGACTGTTCAACTATTTATCATCAAACTGCCACATTTCACTAACGACACAAGTTTAGTACAGGAACCAGATCCTGGCTCCTCAGATATTGCTACGTCCACCAAATCAGGTGGAGATGGTGCCACCGCCATTGGCAACACAAAAGCTGGGCAGGAAAAACGGGTGATGATTTCTGAAATTACATCCTCCTCTGCTCTGGTGAAATTCAACTTACAACGGAATATTCCAGGGATTCGGATGTTCCAGATCCAATACAATGGCACATATGATGACTCGCTAGTATACAGGTAAGACAATAAATTTCATATTTCATCAGCATATAAATTTCATATACCATTTAATCAGGTATTAAGTTGCATTTTGGGTGATTTGAGTTATGCATATTTTCAGATTCTTGGTTCAATAAGCACCATTTTATTATTACTGTATCATGTCTGGTTGCTGAGATATGGCCAGTGGGAGTTTTTTTAGGAGGAGGGCCTCGGAAAAAAATGTTGAAATCCTAACTTTAGAATGTTTAAATGAGAAGTCTGTGACATAGTAAGAAAGAGAGAACCCTTAACTTCATTTGTCACCAGAATTTCCCTGCTACCCCTAAAAATAACTGTGCCACCATAGTGAAAAAAATGCATGTGAGTGACCAGCTAAATGGTATAAAGTGCTTTAAATCAAAGTTAAGGATTAAAATATTAGCAATTGTGTTGAAGGATCACAAAGTTAAGGTTATTTATTAACTGATTTAAGATTTTATACATTTCACCTACCTCACACCCTCGCGCAAAACTAACCTGTGTGACTTAATACCTGCTTGGATATGACAGATCACATTGTACAAGGGTTATAACTATGAAATTAATAATTATATGCAATGATCCGTCTTCATTTTAGTGCAATGACATTCTGGAAGCTTTTTAGGATTTACAGTATTTAGGAAGCTACATATACTACTAGTTGGTGGTTTCAAGAACTAATCTGATTAAAAAATAAATAAAAAAAGTTGATTTAAAATTAAATCAAGGTAAAAAATGTAGAATTGCTTCCACTCCCACTTGAAATAGCTTGAAAATGCAAACCATGATTCTTATCTATATAAATGGTGTTCAGAGTCTTTGAATGTGGAAGTAAGGAGGATTAATGGATAGCTCAGCAGCTTTATTTTAAACAGTCTGCAGAAGTTAGGTTGACAAAAAAAGGACAATTTTATTATTATAACTATAATTATTTTACTTTTTTTGCGCTTCAGTTGAACACAGTGTGTTTTAAATACAAAGTAGTGAGTTTCAGATTTTGCTGATGTTCTAAACTATGTGTCCATACAGAATGATCCCCCCAACCAGTAAAAGCATCCTGGTGAACAACTTGGCAGCTGGGACATCGTATGACCTCTGTGTGCTTGCAATTTATGATGACGCGATGACCACTCTCACAGCTACCCGTGTGGTGGGATGTGTTCACTTTTCAACAGAGCCTCAGTACCTCCGGTGCCACTTCATGCAATCGCAGTTCCTTGGAGGTACCATTGTTGTGATCATTGGAGGTATCATCGTAGCCTCAGTCTTGTCTTTTATCATCTTCCTTATTGTGCGTTATCGAGTGTGCAACCAGGAAGGAGAGGACAAGGGAGTGGAGCTGGGGGAAATCCGTTCCCCTTCCAGGAGCGAGCAGCTGCAGGTCTGTGGAATCATTAAGTCTATGTCCAAGCAGGTTCTGGGTGTGGAGAAGGATGCGTGTCGGAAGGTTTCTCCACAAGTGGAGTCAGTGCCCACCTTAGGAACTACATCGGGGCCGTGGACCTCTAAACCAGCCCTTCCTGACTGCACTGTTACTACCTCTGCTGCCAGTCACAGCTGGCATCCTGCCTCTCCCAACTCCCAGCGTCCCATGCATGCTGCCTCACACAAACCTGCAGGACCCCCAAAACCAGACACACCGATCAGTGTCGAGCTCGACAACACCAACAAAAACAACTCAGCCAAGGCACGCCCCAAATCTGCCCAAATACGGGCCTATTCCACCACAGTGGTGCCAGTATCCAGAAGGGTGCAGCTCGAGTCCTCACGCTACATGACTGTACCAGTAGGGTGTATAAGAGTGAGTCGCAGACACTCGTTAAATGTAGACTCCTGTAAGCAGACCAGCTACAGGAGCCTCCCACAGCAGACTGGCAGCCTTCGCTCCAAACGCAGTTTGTCCATGAGCGGTGGAGATCTTCCCCAGCTGGAAGTTTCGGCCAAAATTCATGGGAAAGACTCACTGTCCAGGTCGGAATGGGTTCTAGAAAGCACACTTTAATTTGTTTTTTTGTTTGTTTTTTTACAACCATATCACACCAGTTTTTGGTAGACTTACAGACCGTTTTATTATTATAGGTCGGACAAAAAACTCTAATCTTTTAAAACTATTTGGTTTCTGTTTTGGACAAGGCACTCTTACAGTACATAGTGGGGGAAAAAAAGCAACAGACTGATCATTGTTTTTTTTTTAAGGACCAAAAAAAAAAAAAATTCTGCATATCCTAAATAATGCAGTTGACATGTATATTACTTTGTTATATGGAGTAATCCATACAGTACATCCTGTATAAACATGTTATGTTGTGTAAAATAAAATGTGAAAAGCCCCTTTGTTTTCCTCTGATACTGAAACAATGCCAGAATAACTAATCTTAAATGTGATCATGAGTTAGAAATATCACGCAGTACAATTAGAGAACTGAAATACACTATTTAAACTTACTCTGTAATCATTAGTGTTCGTGAGTATGCTCTCTTATCAGTGTTATGAGATTCGTTTAATGATTTCTGCCCAATAACTGTCCTAAAGCAATAAAAGCACACACAGTGCATGAGATGACAACTTAAATCCTCGAACAATGATACAGAAATGTACTGTATACTCTCCAGAAAGCATCATCTTATCTAATAGCAAGCAGGTGCCATGACTTGTGTTTCTTAACTGCACAGTGAACCTTTAGGTACGGTTACACAGTTCGGTGGGGAGTGTGTGTGTGTGTAAATCCTAATAAAACTGTTTGTAATTTGGGTAATTGGATAATGGGGTATGGAGAGCAGTTTTCAATTCATAAATAAGCAAATGATCTTAAAATCCATTCACATCATGGCACATCAGCAGAGATTTTGTTTAACAGCCCTAGCATAATTTATATGCACAATGCACAAAAGTAGCCCACTTGAGGGAAAAATATCTGCATTTCCAGTCTGTACGCTGCAAAAAATTATACCTTAGCAGGTAAAAAAAAACAAAAAACTTGAATACAGGCAAATTCAATTACGATTTCTTTGCATTTATTCTGTTAATATAGATGGATTTATTCATTATTTTAATATAACATTTTTTTTCTTTTTATTCCATAATTCATCAACTGGTACAATATTTTGCAGTGCATTAAAAATTCATACATTAACAACAGACCTTATTGAATGATGTACGGTATGTACAGTACATATGTTACTGAACTGCGTCACGTGAGATTCATTATCAAGATTTTGAGGTTACAGACTAGAAGACGGGGTGTTGACACATCGCGGAGGTGTGATCAGAAAGCTGCATTGTCAATACTATCTCACTCTGATATTATCTCCAATATAGTGAGATGTGCTCATGTTCTTTCTGGCTAGGTAGAGGTAATATATTTCATGGCTGAATAAGCCTGCAGCAGTGAAGGTTGTGCGGTAATTATTTTTAGAAGTGTTAATCTTCAGCTCCCACAGCAGCCCTGAGTAGGAGAGGGGATCTCTCGCAAGCATAGGCTCTCTGAGGTCTTCTGTTTGTTCAAAGGAATGGCAAGAAGGCTATGAAAGAGGCCATTCTAGTCCCAGGAGACTCTGCTCCCCTCCCTTTCCCACTAGCTCTCATGCTTATACAAGCAGCCCTTAAATTTCAAACAGGCAACCGAGCTTGCATCCACCATAGCGCCGATTACAGAACATCATTTTAATTGACTGTTAAAAGACAAATGGGTTTCAATTGGCAGGAATTCGCCTCAGCAGTAGCAAGATTTTTGTCCTCTTATTTAGCTAGATGTGCCATTGGAGACAACCGTGGCAGGTATTATTTTTGAAAGAATAAATATAACTTACGCCTTTGGATGGACAAATGCAACCATGGAATATGGTGTTGAACAGATTAGGGTATTAACATGACTGCTGGAAGTTGTGATGTCAATTAAGCATTGATTAATTCATGCACATGAAGAGGGCAGGTCATTGTTCCTTCTGCTCATTATCAGTATTAAAATGCTGCAAACTTTACCATGCTGTGTGACAGCCCCAAACCAGTCCCATAAGGGCACATAAATTAAACATGAGTATCAGGGGCGAGAGCCTCACTCGAAATCCGACAAGGAGCTCCTTAGCTCTTGAGGTATCCTTCAGTCAGCTGCAGATAAACAGAGCCCATCCTGTTCGCAAAGGGTCAGTAATTACTACTCTTGCCATATGGTGCACTGCCACTTTAGCACTGATCTACAGAGGCCAAGGTAATGAGAGTTTCTGTTTAATTACCCTCATATAGGAGAAGAGTCAACTACTTAAGATACTCATGACTAAAGCCTTGCTGTCTTCCTTGGCTGAAAAGACAGAAAAAGGCAATATTTACCTCTTAAACAGATACACTCAGCTAATCGTCGCTGATATGCACGTCCTATGCCTGTACGACGCTATTACCATGGCACTACATTTTTTTAAATACCAGAAAATAAAAAGATCTTTACTAGTGCATTATATATGAGGCACGGTGGCGTAGTGGTTAGCACTGTGGCGTCGCACCTCGAGTCTGCGTGCATGATGTTCTCCCTGGTTTACTCTGGGTACTCCGGTTTCCTCCTACAAAGACATGCAACCCTGTGATGGATTGCCAAGTTCAAATTGGATGGAATAAGCGGTATAGAAGGTGAATTAATGAACGTTTTTGGAAAGAAAAGAAATGCACTGTTCAAGGTTTTTTTCCCATTTTATGGGAGTTATAGATGTAACCTTTTTCTTAAGCGTGTAGGGTATGTACAAGCTGAAATTGTCTGCAAACACACCAAAGATATGGTTATATTCCGTCACATAAAAAGAGCATCAACTTTGTGTTTCTTAAATAATTGATTTCCCAATTAAATGTCTACAACGAGGACAGAAAAATGAATGGTTTTGATGTGTCCACTGGCTGAACCGTGCATACCTGTGGAGAGGGATTATAAACAGAATTATAATATATGCGGAGGCGATTTCAAGCGTATGCATTATTAATGCAGGAAAATGTGCTCTGAATGAACATCCTTGTTAATATTGAATGTGATTACTCCTTCTGGGAAAGTGCTGTCTAGAATACAGTGGAGTAATTGAAATGGTAAAGCCTAAAGAACACTCAAGACTAGACCAGCATGGCCTGGCATAGAACTCAGGTGAAACTGTTCAAATGCTGCAAAGTCCTGCGTAAATGCTAGACTGATTAGCAAAATAAATAAATAAATAAAACATCATTCAATTTGTGCAATACAGCAACTGAGAATTGATGAGGACTATGAATATTACACAACATATAAATTGTAGAAAACTATTGAGCTGCACTGTTCTCAAAAATACGATATACGAATTGATGTTATTACCGTGTGCTACACCAGTGCAATGTATTTCCTTTCTCATAAACGGCATTTTGATATTACTTTTCAAGATAATGGCAAATTGTTCAATCAATAATGTGCATTACATAGGGATATTTTACATAACATTTAATTATGGTTCAAGCCACACTGTATCACTAACCAAACGAGCTGCTTGGACATTTAACCCTGACATTTGGAATTCATGATGCTTAACATGCACTTGGCTTTTCTGATTGCTTGGCGTTAGAATATACCCAGTAATCACACTAAAGTAAACGTTTAGTGAAGCATCTCTCCTCAGTCGATTTTTAACAGCTAAAGGACATAATCATCCTCTTATCAGTGCATTAATCAATCACGGGCACATTTTTTTTCATGGGATTTTTTTTTTTTCCCACTCTCACCACCTCCATGGAATTCAAGGGGATCTGCACGCAGCCCTTCATGACTTTGTTACCTTGGCAACATATTTCTGCATAACTATATGTGAAACGCAGGCTTTGCTTGCTGCAAAGACACGCAGGATTCCTCATGTCTGGATGTTCTGTAATCACATCACCTGCTGTTATCACACCAACACCAACAGATGCGTGTGCATGGATGTACAAATACGAATACGCGTACACATGCAAATACGCACAAACACATACATGCAATACATCTGTACGGAGAATTGCACGAGTGCTACTAAATCAAATATTTATATTTGATGAATAAATAATACAACTATGATGAAGAAACGAAATAAAACAACATATCTGCTATTAGTGTATGAAAGCAAAACAAAGCTCAGTTGAAGTCCACTTTTCCATTTCATTACAGTGACAAATTGCAGCGGTCTATGCCCAGGAACATGATGAAGCAGGCCCATGATTTGGCTGGAGGGGAAATGCTTAATAAACACCCCGGTTTCAGGTGCTTACTCACGGCAGGAAGCCTGCCTGACTTCAACTGCATAACAATTTGTACAACATTTGCTCGTCACTACCGTTCATGATCGCAAACCTAGACAAACACACGAGCAGTCGACTCGTCTCAGTGCTAAATTGTAAATTCCGCACACATGCATGACACACAAACATGCTTCCGTTCTCTCCAGACAAGGCATCCGCTGTTGGCAGCTCCTTCAGAGACAATAGGAAATTTGTGTTGCAGTAGATTTCACATGAAGGATTTACTGTCAGAATCGAAATTCATACCCACAGACCTGACAGGCGTCAAAGAGCTATGTGTGCGGAATATTAGTTGCATAAATAAATACATTTCCACCATTATTAATCATTCCAGTCAGTTATCCCGAAGATATCGGTGCTTTCTTACCTTCGGGCGAAACAGCGGAAAACAAAAAAAAGATGAGAATCAATATGGTCGGTACACCACAAACACTGGTTAATGGATTTATCACGGACATTTCTTCTTATATCATTTAACTATCCAGATTTTTCCAATCAGGCCTGGTTACAGAATAAAAGGCAGTTTAATAATAAAGAGCCTCTATTGACAATGTAATGTAATGCACCAGATTTAATCTCTTCAGTCCGTTGAGCGCGCACAATAAAGTATACATCGTTTTGTTCTAGTGCACAAACAGAGTGAATATAAAAAGTACAAATAAATCAATTTTAGATTATCTTCCAAGCTAACCGTGTTTACCATCAAATGTTAACCAACGGTGTTAATGCCAGCTGCTAGGTCTCTAAAGCCGTGACGAAACATACAACCGTCTATTGACAGCATGGTCCTATTATCGAGAGAGAGATAATATCTATTATCAACCTATTATGAGAGAGATCGATATATCAATATATATCGATATAATATATAGACCTATTTAGTTATCAGCAAATATACGTGACTGAGGCAGTGGAACTTAGTTGGAGATGTCTCTTTCCTTATTTTTGAAATCAACTCTTTGTTCTAGTCTTGTACAAATGCACAAGTCTGTACAGGACCAGACAAAAGTTTGGACACCTTCTAATTCCATGGTCGTTCCTGATTTTTATTTCTGTCTACATTGTGAAACAACGCTGAAAGCGTCCAAAATATGCAATGATTTCCTTCGAACAGATGATATCTAGTCATGTCTGCTAATTATGCTCTGTAAAGCCTTCATAACAACTCTAATCTGAGGTGATGTAAATTGGTGATTTTTGAGGCTGGTGACTCTAAATGAACTTCTCCTCTGCAGCAGAGGTAAGTTTTGGTCTTGATTTCCTGGGATGATCTTCATGATGCTTGATGGGTTTTGCAAATACACTTGACAATACTGTTCTTGGAACTCCAGAGCAGATGACCTTCATGTCTTAAAATAACAATTAACTCTTGCTTCTGTTATTTAATTACCTAATTAAGTGTTAAGTGTTATTTCGTAGTTTAAAAAAAAATCCAGTATTGTTCTAGAATGTAGAAAATCTTCTATACCGCTTTGTCCTGTATTCAGGGTCGCAGGGACCCGGAGCCTATCCCAGGAGGCTTAGGGCACGAGGCAGGGTACACCCTGGACAGGGTGCCAATCCATTGCAGGGCACACACACATACACACAATTGGGTCAATTTGGGAACGCCAATTAGCCTAACCTGCATATCTTTGGACTGTGGGAGGAAACCCCGGAGTACCCCCACCAAGCACGGGGTGAACATGCAAACTCCATGCACATGTTCGAACCCGGACCCTGGAGGAGCAAGGCGACAGTGCTAATCACTACACCAACGTGCCGCCATCAAGATAATCATGAATCAGATATTAAGGACAATGGAATTTTTTTGGGGTGAGAAATCGGGTTTGCGGTTTTTAAACGTTTGTCAGACTTATGCTGTTTGGCTATGTTATGTTTACTGTTTTAAAAGTTTATAATTTAAAAGTTATTTTCCTGTTTGAGAGGTGGATAAATAATGTCATTTTTCATAAAATGTGTTCTGTGTGTAGGAAGTTCAAAAATAGTCTTAACCAATAGCAGACATCATGAAACTAATTTACAATCAACATGTTTCCTGGCTGAAAGAAAAAAGGAAAAAAACAAACCTGCAAAGGACTTTGTTGTTCTCTGGTTTCCTTTCACCTCCCCTAAAATATGCCAGTAGGGGAATTGGCTATGCTGAACTGCACCTAGGTGTGAATGAATGTGAGAATGTACTGTGTGTGTTTGTGTGTGCGCGCGCATGGTACCTTGCGATAAATTTGTGCTTTATCTGGGGTTTGGGAATGACACCAAACGTTTAAAGATTAAATGAAATATTTAAACTCACACTGAATATTATGGAGGTGGCACAGTGGCGTAATGGTTAGTACTGTGGCCTTGCACCTCCAGGGTCCGGGTTCAATTCCTGCCTCGGGTCTGTGTGCATGGAGTTTACTCTCTGTGTTCTCACTGTGCTTGGTGGGTTTCCTCCCAAAGTACAAAGGTTTGCAGATTAGGAAAATTGGCGTTCCCAAATTGCCTGGCCTGTAGTGCGTGAATGAGCATGTGAGTGTGTGTGCCTGGTAATAGATTGGCACCCTGTCCAGGGTGTACCCCGCCTCGTGCCCTCCTGGGATAGACTCCAGGCTTCCCTGTGACCCTGTATATGGGATAAAGCGGCACAGACAGCGAGTGAATATTATGGCAATTATCTAATCCCTTAAATGCTTTTTTGAGAGTAAACTTTTTTTTTTTCCAGTGATGCTGACAGTCTGATAATAGAAATCTGCATTTTAATAACTGAATGATCCTCCAGTTCAATAAGGCAAGTAATTTGAAACCGCTAATATTGTATGAGCTCCCCCCCCCTTTAAAATCTGTGTGATTAATAGCATCAGTGGCAAGAAAAGCGATGCATAAAAATTGAAATAAGTGAACAAAACTCTAGAGAGTCTCAGTATTACCTCCTTAGTAGCGACTTCATTGTTGTTAGGGTTGTGGTGGATCCTGAGGCCGCCCTGGGAACACCGGGTGCAAGGCAGGAGAATTCACCTGGATAGGATGTTAGTTCATTGCCGGGCACAATTCACACACTCATTCACACCAAGCGTCTGTCCTATCTGTATATTTTTGAACAGTAGGAGAAATCAAATAACCCAAAGGATATACAAATAACCGTGGGGAGAACATGTGAAACTCCAGACAAACCTTAATCCAGCGATGCTGCCCACTGCACCAGCACGCCACCCACTCACTATCAAGAGCTATTTTATGTAAGCAGTAAATAAATCATCATAGTAAGTCAGGTCCATGGACAGTGCATTAATACGAGTCAGGCTTTTATCAGGGGAGCTGCATGGACTTGATGTCGAAATTCAGACATCAATGTCCTTAAGAATTTAATTATAGTACCGCATATTATAATAAATAAGCAGAATTGTGCTGCAATGTTAAGCAATGGCACTGAAACAGCTCAGCTCTCCATGGAACATGCTTCCTCTTATTGCAGTCACACTGAGGAAAAGAATTTAAGAACAATGAGGAAGTCATAATCGAAGGGCATGACTCACCTCTTTATATCATGACCACAAGAGGTCAGCACATGTTCCAGGCCAACAGGAAAACACAAGATCAAAGATCTGGCATAATGTATAATTCTGCTTTTTTTTTTTTATTCGCTCACTCACTTTCACTCACACACACACACACACACACACACACATAAACACACCAATATATCTGAATTAACATACATTATTTACACAGTATATCATTCAAGCATGTAATGAAGCACAGAACAAAAAAAAACACTGAGGCATTTGTGTTTTTAATTGGAGACTGAAATACATGAGAATGTAATTATTAACAAAGAATGTTTCATGATTTAGGGATTTACAATACATTACAAACAAAGAAAAAACAAACTCACATTGTGGTTTATCGTGAGAAGTGGTTCACTTTCTGGGTTTAAAAGTGAGTTAATGATTCTTTTTCCATGTGAGACAACGTAACAAAAGAGAAAGCAACTGATGACTGAATGCTTTAAAGCAGTAAACACTTGAAATCACACCGCTGTCCATTTCTATGTGATCTTCATACGGCCTTACAATACACGTATACAAGATTATTTCAATGGTTAGGTTACAACCAAAGAGAAAAATGCAACAAAACAAACAAACAAAAAAAAAGATAACTTTTTACATAAAATACTTTTGAAGTATTGTCTTACAGTAACTATAAATCAACCCTTTCAAGAACACGCCCTAAGCGAAACCATAAGTTCTCAGGGATAAAGAATGATCACAAGGTTGCATTACTAAGTACATTCCAAAAATAAGTGTACAATATGCACACTTGGAGAAATACAAAATTAAAAGCTATATCTATGCAGACTGGTGAAATCGATGTAATAGTGAAAAGAAAAATGAAGCAATGTTCGTGTTCCTTAACTGTGGTAAAAAGCAATGTCTACAGATGAGTGTCCATGAGTTCCAACATTCTGCTGGCTGCAATAAGCCGTCACAACGTGGGATGGGCGACTGGGCCGGACACGGCCGTGCTCTGCTCCTCAGTAAGGGCCACACGCTTAGCGGGCTGATCCAAGAATACAGGGGTTCCCCATGTTTCACTTTGTGTCTTTTACAATATACCATAATTAAACCCTGAGTCCTTTAGGGCAACATTTCCGCACTCCTTAGGAGAACTACAGAAGAGCACAGTTCAGACCTCCAGTGTTTTAAGATGCTGTCACGTCGAGGCTGGATTCAGGTGTAAAAAAAGAAAAAACAAACAAACAAAAAAAAAAACAAATGCAGACCAGAGCTGCTCATTGGTTGTTTTTGGCTTTCGCATGTGTTAGGATGTGCGACTTGAGGTTGGTAGACTGAGCAAACTTTTTATTGCAGCCATCAAAAGGGCAGACATATGGGCGGTCTCCGGTGTGAATTCGTACATGTGTGCGGAGGTTAAAGTCCAGGGAAAAGCGTTTCCCGCATCCCTCAAAAGTGCACTAGGCGAGAGAGAGAGAGAGATAAACACAGAATTCAGGTCTCTAACACATATTCCATGACATCAACATTCATTTCATTCATACTCTGTAATCGCTTTACTCCGGTAGTGAATGATTGCAATACATATCGTATTGTATGACCTGATCTCATCTTATGTGTGCTTCTTTTTCCACTGCAAACAACGTCAGATGTTTCAACAGCAGAAAACTGGAACTGTGCAATTCTCAGTGCAATACCAAACAAACAGTCATATCTCAAGGAGTCAACAATATCTTAATAAAGATATATCTGTTTTGACTTAATTTATTTAGTTTTATCCAGCTCTCTAGGTCTTTGCAAACATCGACAGTGTAGCGTCTTAATTCGATCAGTCTAACAGGCCATAAAGAAGTAAACAAGCGCTGCTGCTAAACAAAGTTGCTGCAGGACATTAGAAATGATTACGATTGATTTACACAGGATTAGTGATGCGACTCTGTAAGCCACAGAAGATGGCAGTGTCACCAAAAGTTCCACATCATATAAAGGATGTGACATTTAACAGCTTGTTATGGTCATGCGAATTGCATTACAAAAGGTCACATGTCCACAAGCTATCTAAGCTACACAGGTGATTTTTGAACAAAGCATATTTTTTATAAGTACAATGCAATTGTAAGCTCTATGTCTATTCAGACAGGATATTACCCGGAGATACTCCTACTGGTTCTTATTAGAATGTAATCTTCCCACAAACAGCAACATAAAGCCCATAACATTAAAAAATTATTGGACATAACAGATCCAGAAAGGATCTGAAAATCCCAAGACACGCCTGTAAAAAACTTCATTACCCAGCCTCTGTGTGTGCAATTAAATCAGTCTGAACTGGGACACAGGGAAAATTGAAAAACATTCAATCAATGAGCGTTTTTCATCAGTAACTTCATTGTGGCCAATATAAGCTGGTTAACCAAACAGATTAAATCAATGTGATTAAAGGAACTAAGTTCATCCAAGCACTTCTCCCTATTATTTCTATCTTGGACTAAATAATAGTAAAAGCTCCTGCATGAACATTTCAGCATGCAGTAATAGAGTTATCACAGTTGGTTAAAAAAAATAAATAATTTTTTTTTTACTTAGGATTGTAACCTCATGGTCTACTGGTTCCTGTTCAAACCTGTTCATGTGTTAAATGTGGAGCAGGAGGAAAAGCACTTGGTGTTACAGTTTAAGCCTGAGCTTGGCCAAGTGTTTATAAGTGTGAATATGACTTCTTGTCACATTTCGTTTGGCCTGCATGAACTTCATAATATTTAAATAGCTCATACTACACCACTACTCAACATCCTTCCATGAAATCCTAATATCTAGAGTGTAGCGTAGCGATCACCACCGTACCGCATACAGGCTCACATCCTCTGTGTGATGATTTTATCAGCGTGTTAAATTTCACATCAAACTCGTGTCTAGGTAACGATTCAGGAACCTGTCAGGTATCAGCAATAGCACAACTAGGAATTAATTTTAGCATAATGAGAAAATATACAAAAATAAAATCATATAAAATCATGATCTGTACAATGAAACCGGTTACACACTCATATAAGTGACATGATACAGTATTGTAGAAGCAGTGATGACAAATCTGTTCCTTACCCATTTAAGATGCAATATACCATAAACCATTCTTGCCTTATTGATAACATTGCCATAAAATAGCTTTGACATTTTCACTAGCTTTTGAAAATAGTAAATATGCGAAAGTAATAAAGTGAGGAAAATTACACCTTATAAATCCTGATCTCCTTTTCATTTCCTCTTACTGCACTGGCTCTTATCATGAGATGCCTAACTGAAACTGAGAATATGCATGACGCCGACTGGTTGATGTTTAAAAAATATAAAAGTTTAATCCACATAATAAACGCCATCACCGAATATCACATACTTCTAAATAAATAGTTTCTGTTAGCTACTTCCCCCCCATGAAACATCCTATTCTAACTGCACATTTAACAATTATGTTAAAACAAAGTTGATGTTTTTTTTTTAATAAGTTTAAAAAATAAATAGTCCTAGTTTACAGCCATTCAGGTTGTTAAAAAAAATAAAATTAGTTTTTAGTTTGACTAACCTGGAAAGGTTTTTCTCCGGTGTGAACAAGTTGGTGGCGTTTTAGTTTCGAACTCTCGACGAAGGCTTTTCCGCACTCGGCACACACGTGTACCCGGGGCCCGTGGGTGTGTAGGTGCTTCCTCATTGCGGAGTTATCCCTGAACATTTTAGTGCATCCCTAAAAGCAACAGACACAAGTTTACTCTCATTTTAATTAACACGACAGAATCAAAGCTGGCTGCTAAGAGCCTATAAAGTGCAATATCCAGTTTAACGAGATTGATTGATTAATTAATTAATAGAAAGCTGTAATTTCCCTTGCGGCCATCTACAGGCCATCATACAGGAGTGTGATGCAAGAGAATCGAGAATGCATGACACAGGCAAACACGTGAACAGAGAAATTGATCATATATTTCTGCGAGTTATGGGAGCTGAAGGATGAGAATACCTTACAAAACACACTTACTTTGTGTGGGCAGGCTATCGTTCTCGGTGCATCGTCCTCTTTGACCTTTCGTGGCTTCATTCTGAGAAGACGACAAGAACAAGCATGCTGATGAGCTAAACTCAGGTAAAATATTTATTGTTCATAAACACAACACTTCTCTCTTTTGTATGCATCGTCTCTTGTGCACACACCAGTGACCAGTGACCATGCCCAAAACAGCGGTGTGACTTGTGTCCCCTGTGAACAGGAAAGAGTTCATCCCCTTATTAACCCATGCAGAATTACACAAGCTCCGACACCAGTATGACTGACATGTCACAGGTCCGTAACTTACCGTACTGAGGCGCGACCCAAAGAGCCACTATTGTTACTGTAAGAAAAGACTTCGGTTTAAACGCAGACATATGAAATCTGGCTTTAAATTACACACACATTGTTAAAAAAAACTAACTTAATTAAATAAAAAATAAAAAAAACCTACTAAAATAAATCTATATAAATACATTTAAATGATTTTCACTCTGGGGCTGTAATTTATGTTTCAAACCATTAATCTCACAAAGCTCTCAAGCTGAAGGAAAAATCTTTCGTACTAATTTCTTTAGTCTTGATTTCCTAAGAGTTCTACACACGGCTATGATCTGTAATTAGCTGCTAACAGGATTTCTAGTTGGTGACAAATCCTTTCAAAAACCCTAACCAGAGTGCATTTAACAGTGATTAATTTCAAATCACAGCGCATTTTCCAGTCAATGTGCTGAGGCGCTGAGCACTAATTTGTCAGAGCGTTCAATAGCAGAAATGGCCACTTTCCCCACGTAATAGAAAATAACAGACAGTGCAGTGATTAGAAACATAATGAACGCAACATACTTGGAAATTTATTATAGTGAGCATGATGGCTTACTCTGCATACTACAGCAAATCATTAAAATTTTCTTTTTTTTTTCCTTTACATCGAAATGCACCAAGCTGAAACGTTCAGGTCTGATTTATCAAAGTATAAATCACTAAATCATACATGTTATAAAAACCTAGTAAGTCTGCTAACTGTACTGAGGTGTTGTTGATGGAAAGAGTTTAATCCATGTGTCCGATTATTTGGTCATGGAGTTTAAACTGCTATATGTATCATTCTGGACATTCATGGACACTGCACACATGTACACATTTCTATTTCATTTCTTTGCTCGTTGCACATAAGTCACTTTCAATAAGACACTTTCATGCATATTTGCACACACCCCTCCCCCGCCCTATTTTCTATTTTATTCCTTTTTATTCATATTTATTTCCTATTAATAATCTTTTATTTTTAAGGTCACGGGTGGTCGTTTAAGCATTTCACTGCATATTGTACTGTGTATGACTGTGTATGTGAAAAATAAAATTTTTATTTGGATTTATTAATTATAATACTTGATTTAGTCAATCATATTTATCGAGGCCAACGGCAAATACTGGCACAAATGACAAAGTTAAGAGGATGTTTTCCAATATTTATTTTGTACCTTAAAAGTGATAAAACATTTTTACAAATACTTAAATTATTGACAAACTCATAAATGAATGACTACCTGTAGTGCATATTACCTGTAATAAATTGCAGCTTTCTGTGACTGGATAATAGCACCAGTCCATACAGCGGTTTTGATTTATTTTATGCGATTATAATCGTGCAGGACTACATAATCCGCAACAATCCAAATCATATAACTTAAGGTGTTTTCACATTAGAGCCTCGTTTCTGAGAACATTTGACCGCAAAATCTGATACACTTTAATCCGGAAACGCGGAAGCAGACTGCTGTTGAGACGCAATGTCATCAGTGCAGTCTGTCACCTCCACAATCTCTGTGTGTGCGTAGCACGTGCAAATCTCATTTACCTACACTGCCATAGCTGATAATGTAGGAACCAAAATATTAATAATATTAGAAATAGAGCGAAGAAAAACCTGTCTTGTTTAATGGCGTCTCATAAACGAAGTAGGGGAGAGATTGTTCCTGGGCACGGTACAAATCAAGCATACCTAATGTGAAAATGCCCTTAGTGACCTATGTACAAAGAAAGGAACACTGCCCTAAAGCAAATCTATCATATTCAAATGTTTTTCCCCTCAACAGTTCTCAACTCAAGAAAACACAACACTGAAATGATTGTGTGATTCAGTCTAAAAACCAAATGCCAAGCCACGCACGGTAGATAAGCTAAGTCACCAGTTGCTTAAATGTATATGTCTATATGTGTGCACCTCACCTGGCAAATTCTGCGAGCTGTTTGGGGTCAGAGAGGTCAATGCCTGGGATGCCACCAGGAGGAAGCTTTTTCCCAGTCATGTATTCAGAGTAATCTGGAGGCGAGTTCTCTCCAATAATCTGCTCCTCTACGACCGTTTCATGGTCAATGTCCTTTTTATCATCTGGGGGGAAAAAAATAGACACAGTACAAATTATTAAACAGGTATATTACAACATTTTAGCACAATATTGGACACAGTGTGCAACGTCAGTGTAACTAGTTATGGCTTGTTTTTTTAATACAGACATAATGATTGTAGTTGTCACAACCTGATACGGTTTTCACTTTAATATGAATACAAACTCGTACTACGATGATAAAAAAATATTACTCTAACAAATACCACCTGCCATAATCGGACATTCAGCGAGCGCACTGCTTAAAACAACTCTACACTACTATGCTGTGCTTTTTGTACACATTGACTGTTTAAGGCAAATACGTGGATACATCTACTGAGTAAGATTCACAGACAGCCAAAACATCCAGGGTCATTCAATCTGACCATTCAAATAACATTTGCATGTGCAATTTGACTTGTCTCTAGACACACCATCAGGGATTAACGTATTTAAATAAAGATGTGAAATTTAGACTATTGAATTGTTTGTCACCCTGTAGTATCGGAAAACTGTTGAACTTTGTAGCGCTGAGCAAATACAGATGATTGTGCATTGGGTTAACTTTTTTTTTTTTTGCGAGATGCACAGGAGTTTTTCTTGCATAAGAACAATCAACAATAACCAAATCTGAGCACGTAGTGTGAAGTAGACTGAAAGGGTATAGTGTGATCAGTGCAAACAATGAGAAGTGACAAATACCAGGGAAGTGACATACTGCATGTGGTAAAGAATGAACATATTGTGAATAAAGGTGTCTATAGTGTAACGTCACAGTAAATTAGACAGCGCAGGAATTTGACTATACTGTGTATTCTAAGTAAAGAAGCAAATTGCACATAAAGATATAATTCAGTATTATTGGTCCTTAAGTAGGGATGGGTCCAATCACCACCCGATGCGATATCACAACACCTAGGTGCAGTCTCGATTAATATTCTGTAAGTATCATGATGTTATAAATAATTTTCAGACCTTGAACCTTTATAAATAGTTGTCATAACTCGAATGTTTTATACCCTAGTGTTATTAAACAGAATCAAACTGAATTGAACATGAGTAATTAAATATAGCCCATTCCTTATAAGATAAACCTAAAACACGTTTCAACACTAATTAGCACTTGTTGGGTTTTGAGACTAATTTGCATGCAAAGTTTGAAGAACAAGGCCAACCAGAGAGCAACTTTTAATAATGTAACGGCATAAAAAAAAATTCTGTTGCACCACTCTAAAGCTTGTGCACAAAGTATGGAATCAGTTATACCCAAGGTTGCATTTCTATTATAAATGTAATATAACAAACAGAAAAAAACATTCAGTGTGGCAAAACATAATTCATCATACAAATGAATCGTGATTCATAACTGAATGCAAACAGAGGATGTTGTTTTTCTGTGCACATGCAATACATGCTTATTGTCCACCTATACATTCATTTTATAATCTTATCAGCCAATTAAACACATACAGGTTACGAGCTTCAGTTAATACTCACATCAATCATCAAAATGAAGGAAAGTTTGATCTCTGTCACTATGACTGTGGAAATGATGTTAGTACACTTACTGTACCCGTACCCTAGATTTTTGTTGTTCACTGACAGGAGAGGAACCTGATGTGCTCTCCTTTTGTTGTGTAAGGTTTAATGTTTTGTGCATTATGAGATGCTTTTCTTCTCACCTCATTTGTACAGACTGATTGAGTTACTATTGACTTCCTGTTAACACAGGCCTGTCTGGTCATTCTCCTCTGACCTCACTCACTCATCGACAATGCGTTTCAGCCTGCACACTCTTCCCACACAGGATGTTTTTGTTTTAGTACCATTCTGTATAAATGCTAAAGATGGCTGCGTGTGTGAAAACCCCAAGGGATCAGCAGTTACTGAAATACTCAAACCAGTCCATCTAGCATCAACAGCCATGTCAAGGTAAAAGTCAATAGGATCACTCTTGTTCTTCACTCAGATGTTTGATATGGATATAAACTGAAACCTGTATCTGAATGATTCTATGCACTGCACTGCTACAACATGGCTGATTAGAAAACTGCATGAATTCCTAATAAAGTGAACCAGGCATAGTGGCAAACTGGGATTTTCTCTTTGAACCGGTTATACACACTTTATAGCGTTGTGCATAAAGTTGAATAACGCACCATCCTAGTGCCTCGCATCTAGTTGGAGAAATCGTCTCACAGACGCCTGTGTGGTGCTTGGGATGCGCGCGGTGACTGGGCACAGTAGACCATGAAAATGGTTTCAGCTGATGCAGACAGATGTTGATGATTTGTGACTGCATTTGCTCAGTAGTTCAGGATTGAAATTCCCACAAACAGTTTTGTACCTGAGCTCCAAAAGTGGACATATAATTTAAACACATCTCCCTGTTAAACTGAACTGATCTGACTGCAGATCAGTCCCTGTTATCCGATATCACACAAATGAAGATGGGTTCCCTGTTGAGTCTGCTTCCTCTCAAGGTTCTTCCTATTCTCATCTCTGGGAGTTTTTCTTTGTCATCATCATGGACAAACTGGTAATTGTCATTTATACACATTTCCCTCACACTTTTCAAACTCATTTTCATTATTTATGTACATTCTGTAAAGCTGCTTTGCGACAATGACCATTGTTAAAAGCCTTATAGAAATAAAACTGAAGTGAATTTAATAATCCACGGACTGAAATTAAATCAGCAGGATTGCTTCATAAAACACCATTTGCATGAACTGTACACAAACTGGTAAAACAGGACAAAACTGTTGGCGTTAGCTTCAGGGCAAACTGGATTAATTCTGCCATCTGTCTGATGTCACAGAGGAGACTTCGCACAGGGAGCGGAGTTACACCGTTCATGGTCTCAGTTATGCCGGAGGAAACCCATCCCTTAAAGTAAACATGACTACTGTCTCTGGTATCAAATATTAAAGGGCGCGGAAAACTTATATGCTTATTGTAATGCGAATTGATATCGTTCAGGAGTGGAATAAAGGTGTTTTTAACAAGCCCAAATAGCAAACCATGTAGGGCATCGGTACAAGCCGACAGCTGCTGTTGCTAATTTAGTTAGCCAGCTATATAAGGCGAAACATATCTCAGTTAGGCAGCTAGCTACACACAGTGCTAGTTGCCGGAAACGCAAAATGACTCAGAGACAATCCCGTTACCGTATTTTTATAACTGTATAACAGCAGAACTATACAATAACCTTGCCGTTGCCAAATAAATACACATATGCATTTGTAGCGCTTATTAAACCCCGTGCTAACACGCTAGCTTAACCAACTAGCGGCCTACACCCTGCACGAGCAGCGCGCTCGCGCCAGCAAACGCCGCCATCTTCGTTCGGCCGCGCCATCGCCATTTTTTCGGGCCGCCATACTGGACTCGGGGAACATGGCGGCGCCCAGCAAGGCTTAAAAACATGGCTTCCCTTCAAAACAAAAACACGAGTCGAACTCTTTGCTTGTTTGCGGACAGAAGACTAAAAAATAATCTCTCGCCATTGCTCTATCGGAACACTCGATTAAAACAGACAGTCTGCAAACAGACAACGCCCTTTGTATCTACAACACACACACACCAGCAAGCTGAGAAACTTACACATTTTGCAAGGAGAGAGAGAGAGAAACTTACCCGACGCCCACATCGTCACGGAGAATTCGCCTTCCAGAGTCTTTATCTGCACCTGTTTTTGCTCCCATTTTCTCCCAGTGGCTTCACTAGCGCTCAGGTAAGCCTTTTTACCCGCTTTCTTTCCACCGCTTCCCCCCTTCTTCACTCGACCCACGGAACTCTTCCCGGCTACCGTGACCAGAGTCTGTCCGATGTACTCCTCCTCAGAGCCGGGAGCGGGCACCGGGATGAGGATCTGGTCCTCAAACCCGTCGTCTGTCCGCAGATCGGACTCGTCTCCACCGACCACCTCCTCCCGGGTCTGCACCAGGATCACCTCCTGATGGTGGACTTGATTCGGGTCGTCAGTTACGAGCGGTTGCAGCGCGATCATGGGCTGCTCGTCATCATCATCATCATCATCGTCGCCGCCGACCACCGTGGTCTCGATCGTCTCCACCGGAATGGTCTCCACTTCTATTTCGTGAAGTTCCACAATTTCAGCCGGCATCTCCGAGCCGTCCGTCTCGATATACAGCGTTTCGCCGGATGCCATGTTGAATTCCGCCAGCTTGCTTGCTTCCATACACACATATACATGAACACATACGCACACGCGCGCACGCAGCGTTCGTTGCCCCACAAACACACCCCCTCAGAGGAACGATAGCTGCCCTCCCTCTTCGCTTCAATAATACCAATAACTCTACTTCGCCTCTACGAGATCACGTCGCTTCTCCGCTCCAACTCCAGATCTCGCGAGATTTGAGGAAAAAACGCTCACTGCCAGCAGATTTATGCCTTGAGTTAGATAAATAATAAATACTCCACTCTTCAGTGTTTTTCATCGTATCATTAAGTCAGTAAACTTATAAATACATATCTTTTAAAATTATTTTATTCACTTATTGTATCATGTATTATTTATTGTATCATTCTCATTTTTAAAAGTGCAGTCAACTAAAATAAAACCTCAGAAAAACAACACATGTGTTATGTTTTTTTTCCCCCATCAGTGTCACATTTGAAAAGATCTATAGATTTACCATTAAGGATAAAAGTAAAATAGTGCTAATGTGATTATGGCCTCTAGAGGGCGCGCTTAAAGTGTATTCCTCTACACATCTCAGATTGTCTTTATAAAACAGAAATTTTGTTTGGCCAGTGTTTGTACAGGTAGTTCAGTCACAGACATGCTTCATGAATGTAACAGTAGGCAGTGTCACCATCAACTTTTATGTAATTCTGTGAGCGTGTCGCAGCCCTTCCTCACCAACTGTAACAGTAGGCAGCGTCGTCTATGGTGAAAAACGGATACGTCAGGCCGAGCTTACAGTAGCTACTGAAATCCCGGGCCACAACGATGGCGCATACAACAGGCCTGCCGAAACACTGGTGCAGTGTGAGGAGCGGCAGAGAGTTGACCGCTCACTCCATTCGCAAGTAATGGTAGAATGCAGGTGTCAGGCGGTTAAACCTCTAGTTAATTATATACCCTAAATAATGCAAGACATTTCACTATTTTATTTCATGTACTTGAAATCAGGCAGTCAAAAAAGGATTAATGTAAAAACAAGCAACATCTCACTGTACCCTTTTAGCCAATAAACATTTTATTAACAACATGATCACAAATACTCTGGTGTAGTGTTTTTTTTGTTTTTTCTTGTAAGATCGCAATATCCAAAAAGAAAACTTGTCTTCTGTCCCCCAGTTTCACGTTCCACCTTACTGTCAGTGATACAACACGTGTTGTCAAAAGGAGTTTAAAAAATATTTTTACAAAATCATGGTGAGAAACAAATATTTTTAAGACAGACAAAAGAAAATTAAAGTGGATCAATATAAAAGGCTAACATGTGGACACAGGCAATGTTCATATTATTATTATTATTATTATTATTATTAATAATACCTACTACCACCTAAATCAATACTGCTACCAATAATAATAATAATAATAAAAGCAATCCAAATATAGGGCAAAATAAAATCTAGAACAATTTCCTATAAAGACATTAAAGACGTAAAAAGGTCATTGCCAAATATAAATTTAAACCAGAAAACAGAGAGGTCAGTGCAAGTGTCTTCCATCTGTTTTTATATCTGAGGGGTACCACAATGTAGACTACATATTAGAGCAAGCTGATGTATTTGCTTTAATATGGCAGTAACGTTGCTGGGTGTCCTCCCCTCTTCAGCTACAGCAGTTTCTGCCAGGGGTCAGGGCTCATAAAAGAGGGCTCACACAAAGCTGGGAGATTATGTCATGCTAATTCTACTAAGTTCATGTCTAATGGCTGGAAGAGAAAATAAAAACACATAAGTAAGTCATTAAGTTATGTTTCATTTAGAATAAGTAAGGTCTCATTTTGACATGAATTTATTTTTTGCATGCAATATCTGAACATACCATCAATGATTTCATCTTTCACCTTGTGCAATTCACGGACAACTTCTTCCAAGATTTCCTAAAAATTAGAGAAATGGCCAGAAAGGAAAGAAAACAAAGCATAGTAAACAATAGTAATAATAGTTAACATATACAGCTATATATACAGTAGCTCACAGTTTACAAAGACTTTGCTTACTTGTTTCATTCTATCCAAGTCTAAGGCGTCTGTGTCAGTGCTACTGCCCACGGGTCGAACTCTACACAGATTAAACACACACACGCGCAAACTCATGATCATAAAGTTTAATTGTTGGGTCCAGGCTTACATTCTAAATTATCATAAGTAGATACTTTTCAAATTATTTAACTGTACTTACTGTATATTGCTTAGCATTTACTGAATAATATGAATTATTAAATTCACATAACTTGAAAGATTCAGGGACTAAATACACCAACATACTTTAGTCCTGCAATGTCATACATGAAATTAAGTAATTGTTATTGCAGTGATTAATATCAAACTTATATAAAATATGCTTTGTAAGGATGACAGTGACAGCATTTCCATAATCATCTCTAATTAGCAGATTTATTTAGAGAATTCAATTAAATTTAAAGAAATGTATTTATAGCTGTAAGTTATGTATTCAGTAGATCCTGATTTACAAACAGATTTGTACTGGTAGCATCAGCAATATCTTTAACAGCTTTTAAAGTGCTGGTGCTGGTGATATCTCATGATCTATGAGGCTCTCACCTTGATACCAGCGATGATCTCTCTGCGGAGTTGGCTCGATCCCACGGCTTCTTTGCACCATCTGCAGGTTAAATAAACCATAGCAACAAAAAAAAATTTACAGGTTAACTGACAGCAGCAGCAGTCTCTCTTGCATGCATTATTCAAAATAATATGAATTTATCGTTAGCCTGACTCAATTAAGTTAATGATTTCATCATGACCTTTTGACATTGTGTTATAGGATAATGAATTAGAAGATTCAAGGTATAGAGGATATGTTGACACAGTTTATATTTTATTTACTGAACAGGCGCAATATACATAATTCATCAGATTTGGCCAAATGGATCATTTTCATCTTCTCTCCATAGTGTTAAAGGAAAAAAAAAATTACAAAACAATTACCTGCATTCTGTCCTCTAGACATTGGAGAGGAATTTGCATCATCCTGTAATAAAGCACAGTTGTCTTAAATGTTTCTTTCCAGCAACAGTAGGAACTAAAATAGTTTAAAATATCACAAGAAAAAAAATACACCTGAGAACTTACATTTTGGCAGTCTCCGCTTTCCGCCGCTTTCCGTCTATAAATTCAAAAATGCAAAAGAAATTGTTCCAACACTACTTTCCAAAACCAAAAAATATCACCCTTGTTGTGTTTTTAGAAATTAAATTGGTTCTGACCTTCGTGCCAGCAGGGCATTCATCTCCTCCATCAGGCCCCCACCACCTCCACTTGTCCGATTGGCATCGTTTTTGGCTCCTGAACTCTCATCAGACTGTAGTCAAACAGGAAGGTAACGATTTATACAGCATCACCTTCATGTACAGAGTACCTCCACTGTGCTACATGCATATACAGTAGGTTTCAGGAGATCATCTGCCTGACATCAGCTCCAGTCCCTAATGTTACTAAACCACTAACAAACTGAGCATGTACATGCTGAAAGTTTCATTGTAGCAGTGGTGATACAGAATTAAAAAAAGTTTGTTTTTAATTCATTCATAGTCAAAGATCAAACTGACCCTCTGCACTCGGCGCAGTTTGGCCCCGGCGATCATGGCGGCGAGGCCGGTGGGTCCGTGCGCATCCTCATGGTGATGATGACCTCCATACCCACCTCCAACCAGAGGTAATGGGGGTGGTGGAGGAGGAGGGGCTCCCACTGTTGGAGGCGGAGGACCAGGAGGGGCAGGGGGAGGAGGTGGAGGCGGGCATGGCCCTCCAACTGACATGACGGGTGGCACTATACTTGGAGGTGCCACCGAGAGCACAGCGGGATGTCCCTGAAACGGGGAGCCTGTTAAAAAAGGGAATAATAGAGAAAATGTTAAAAAGGGTTACACCATAAGAAGGGCATAAAAGGACAGGTAGCAGAAATCCGTTCATACATGGCAAATATGCTCAGTCTATTTTTCAGTTTCTCATTTCCTACCTGAGTTGGACGAACGTCGCTCTCTCTCAATATGTGCCTGCATTTGCTGTTGCTGCTGCTGTTGCATCTCCATCTGCCTGCAGAGCACACATGCAATTTATAGAGTCAGAGAGCAGAGTGTATAATCTGCATTACAATCAGCTCAATACCATGCAATTAGTGTCATGCAATAAGACCTCACCATTCCTCACTCAGCAATGAGCAATGAGTTTGGGCATGTTCAGAATTACTTTTACATGAGGATCTGAAGTAATTTAATCTCATATGTACACAAATGCATTTACTACAGGTTGGCAGTGTGTCTGTTTTGAATTATTAAAATTTCTTCATCTTCAGTAAGTGCTTTATCCTCGTCCGAGTCATGGATCCATGGTGGATGTTGGAAACACCGAGGTGAAGAAACACCCTGGATGGGCTGACAATTCACTGCACATCACGCACATACAGTATTCATATTTATGGCCAATTTAGTGTAACCATATCTGTATATATGAATATTTTTTGGAGGAAGGGAGGAAAAGAACCAAAGAACTGAAACCCATAAGATGAAACCCATAAGCAGAACATGCAAAATGCCCAAAAAAAATAACCTTTAGCTTAGGATAAAAACTTGAGACACTTAGTGTAGGATCAAACCTGAGACCCTGAAATTGTATGGTGCCAATGCTACTGCTTGAGACACTGTGCTGCCAACTCTGTGGTGGCACATTCATGTGGGAAAAGGATTGCTCATGCTCCCAAACCTACTCTTTCACAATTTGAGTCCATGGTCGAAGCATTAGTCAATAAAAGATGCATTGATGTGATAATCTGATCATTCCGTACATTCAGGTCTTCATTCTACTGCCAATTTAATATTGATGAGCCTAAACCTGACCAGCTGAAGCAACCACAGATCATAACTTCATGCTTGAATGCATGATAGGTTTATCCGCTTCCATTCTTCCCCCTATGCAACCATTGCTCTGGAATACAGTTAGTCTGGACACATCAGACCACACGACCTTCTTCTATTGCTCCAAGTCTTTCTGTTCGCTAGCAAACAACAATTTTCTTTATTAGTCTTAATAAAAAGTGATTTTCTCATGGCCACACAACTATTTAATCCCTGTCATGTCAATTTCATTCTGTGTGTGTGTGTGTGTGTGTGTGTGTGTGTGTGTGTGTGTGTGTGTGAAACTCTTACTTTCACTATTAAACCTAGCTGTGATATCTGCAACTTCACAATGCAACTTCACTCAGACTCACTCACTCATCTTCTATACCACTTTATCCTGTATAGGTCGTGAGGGGCCTAGAGTCTTTCCCATGAGACTTAGGACGTGACACAACTTTATTTCATGATTCATTAATGATATTTTTCTCACCACATTTCTTTTACGAAGTACATGCTTCAGCACTATCCTTCCATGTTTTAATAATGCATTGAACAGTTTTTGACCCAATTCTAGTTACTAACAGCAGTCTCCTTAGTTGTTTTCTCTGCTGGACATAGGCCAATAATTTGGCCCTTCTCTAACACATCGTATTCACCGCCAAGGGATACGTCTTACTACATGGCAGTTTAATAAATGAGAAGCTACTTAGTGCAACAGTTAAGGATTAAAAAATTCCAACATATTAATCACTGCAGTAATTGTCCTATCCAAGCTCTTAAATATTTGCTTATTGAAATCCAGCCGTGTATAATCTGTTCATTAGGAGGTCATGAGACAGAAAATATTGCATCAGAAGAAATATCGCATTTCTGTAGGTCATTTAAAGTTGCTGTTATAACAAGATATATATAAATAAAGCTATAAATAAAGTCCCTTTGCATAATGCAGACATGCTGATCCCTTGAAAAAGGAAGACCACTACCCTAAAAAGCAAATTTTGTGTTATTACTGTGTTATTCCGAATGCTTAAAAAAGAAGAGTTTGCCAAGTTATAGGCTTTTACACAGAACCATTAAAGGTTCCTCTTGTGTGAGAAACAAAATGAAACTTTAGGGTGATAGAGGCAACCTTTTTAATAAGAATACACAGTCATTTTATGAGATTAAATAATAATAACGTTATCAATAGCCTTTTGCAGGAGTGTCCCTTTATGACTTTTCATTTACACACAACTGTTATTCTGCTACGTTGTATCAAAAGATCATGATTTTTTTTTTGCCAGCACTACATGTTCCAAAGGATAGTTGTTAAAAAGACACACACAACACCAGACCCTGTTAACTGCAAAGAAATGTCACACTTTCATTCTTTCATCGTTGGACTTCAAGAAGTAGCTTTTATGTATGTTCTTCTAGATCTGTCACCCCCACAATTTCTATTCTGGTGCTTCTCATTAAGACTGACTGAGTCATCCGCATGTTAAACAATCATGCAGGAGAACGATGTCTATTACTTTGCATAACCAACGACTCTTACATCTCATTGTGCGTTTCACATCATTATGCTGCAGTTATAAGCAGACGCTTACCTTCTCTGCACCTCCAGCTCTTCGGCTGTGGGGCCGTTCTGTACCGGCCGCTGAACTGCTGGACCTGAGAACAGAAGGTTCAGATGATTAAAAGTTAGATTAAATAAGGCGAATAGGATACTTTGCTTTTAATTTCATCATAGATGTTGAATTTATAAAAGTCATTATGTAATATGCTTTAGCACTTAAAACTCTTTTTAGCCATTTTTTTTTTTTTTTTTTTTTAGTAAACTAATATACATAGGGCTCAGGATTGTGCAGTGTAGAGTGACATATCCTTTTTATCAGCACAATCTAGGCAATATGATGAACTGAACTTTATCACATTTTAACCAAATATACAAACATGACTGAAAAAAAAAAAATGGAACACATCGGCAAAGAAATAGCATGTCATTCCTATATTCCGGTAGTGGTAAAATGTACACGTTTTTTTAAAAAGAAAGATAACTTTCGTTCTACCTGACATATCCAAAAACAAAACCCAAATACACAGTTTGATGTCTGAAACCTCCTCTTAATGCAAGGCTCCCATATAAGCACTTTTTTTCATGTTGCCTGCACAGATCTGCACTCCTTGGGTTTTAAGGGTTAAATGAACAAATGAAGAATAAGTTCTGACTCTTTAGCGGTTAGCTAATATTCATCATTTCTACCTGACCTTTGGCCTAGGAGAAGGGTGCCAATCCATTGCAGGGCACACACACTACGGGCAATTTGGGACCGGCAATTAGCCTAATGCATGTCTTTGGATTGTGGAAGGAAACCGGAGTACCCAGAGGAAACCGCACAAGCACGGGGAGAACATGCAAACTCCATGCACACAGAGGCGGGAATCGAACCTGGCTGGGAATCAAACCTGGGACCCTGGAGATGCAAGGTGACATTGCTAACCACTAACCCACCGTGGTTATGGCAGTATAATGTTGTAATATTGCTAAAATAATTTGGGCATTTTTTTTAATGTGGCAAAGATTTAAAAAAGCGATTATAATTCACTTTATACTGCAATATCTAATCAAAGCAACCCCTCTTACTCTTTTTAAACCTTATGTGGACACTGGTACCTCAGCAAATGTACATTTTCCAAAATGATATGTGACTAGATTTTATGTATAGACATCGCATTGATCTTTTAGTAGTAGAAATACCAGATGATTCCTACGTACCGCAATGTGCTTTCAGACAATGCATTTATATTGAAAAAAAATATTGTCTCTGTGAGGCCAATATATCTGCCATTGCCACTTTTTCATAACCTTACTTCACAAAGTAAAGTTCATAACCTTACTTCACAGGTAAACAAACATGGCTAAGAATCCAGACTTTCGGGCCACATTGTACGGTAAATCCACTACAGAATCCACTACTGTAGCGGATCCTGAATGTCCTGGAATGAATGCAATACTGCATGTAAGTACGTACAGTATGTAATTAGTTATATGATTATTTGCTTTTGTTTTTCATGCTCATGGCTAGGTTGTGTATCCTAACAAACAAATGAGATTAGTATTTTATTTCAGGGCCGTGCAGATGGTGCAGTGCCCTCTGGCTGTCACACTGTGTTTTGCGATAATGATCTAGGCTTGGCAGAAATTCATATGGAGATTAAAGCTCCAGTCTGTTTCATGTCTGCATGTCTGGGACTAAAAAAACAAAAAAACAAAACAAAAACAATAACACAAATAGAAAGGTGGATTGCCATCTGAACGTTAGAAATGTATGTATGTATTTAAATATAAACAACTATTCTCTTTTAATCGTCATGATAAAATAGGAGTATTAGTATGGTTGATTTACGATAACTAATGTATACTGATATACTTTGAAATGTTGGTTAGAGGAAGGAGGATTCCATGAAGACTAACAGTAGAGGCGTAGATAGAAATACACCTCTTTACTGCTACATAATAGCTGCACCTGCTGCCAGCAACTTGGCTCTAAATATACAGAAATATAAAGAACTTTCGGTAAAAATAAAAATATCTGTGATGGATGTGCAATGGTGGCTTTTACGTAACTGACAGCTGTGAACAGGTTATATTGTCTGTAACTGATGCATTGAAATTGGTAATGCCAGTCATTCCTCAGGATCAAATGACAGCCTTAAAAAAAAAAAAAGCTTGAACTGTTTTTTGAATTTGATTTTGACTGTTAAACACTGACAAACACATGACATTATATAACAAAACATAACATGTAACACAAATGCAATCATCCGTGAAATATAACACAAATTAGCACAGCAATTAGACATGTACTTGCATGTACCTGTAAATATTTGTAATATATTGAGGTGATTATCTGTGACAATGAGCATTGTTAAAATTGCTATCTAAATAACACTAAAACTGAGTATTAAAATTAAGAGCAAAAACAAGCTCTAGATAAAGTAATCAACTGTTATCTTTTTTCAGTGTTGTATATAAAGCCTTTGTCGTAAGAATGTTTACATTACGTTTTACATTTGTTTACAAAAACATTTACATTCAAACTCAACATCAAAAGTTAACATTAACCTGTAATACTGTTTGAACTTATGGACTTATGAAGTTCCTGCTGATTATGTAGCATATGATCTGTATGCACTGACCAATATAGTCTACACATGGTGAATATTTTTGTTTCCAATTTGATTTTAATCCATTTGACAAATGTAATTCAAACAACTGCATAAATAATTGATCATTTTAATTTTCATCTCTATTTCTGGTTGGTAATGTCATCCTTTCTTGAACTACCCTTTTAAAACTTCCCCAATAATTCTTTTTTTAGCATGTAATATTATTTAGAGCAGTTGAGCAGTTTATTCAATGGCTTTAGAGGTTTAGAGTGATCTAAACCCTTTACAAATCCTGATTAGAAAGAGAAAGACAGAAGGGAGACAGAGAGCAAGCAGTACCTACAGGACATCTTGAAGAAGAAAAGCCGGCCTTGGCATATACACAAACACCCACAGACCAACCCGCTGCTGATCATAGTGCACTCGGGCGCTTCATCCCTTCTCCTTCTCTTTCCTTCTTCTCCTGTCTGTCTCCTCTACACTCCTTCCTGCTTGTCTCCTGTTTCTCTACAGGGTAACCCCACACCTGCAGTGTATCAGCCGGCTAGCGAGCCCTGACCAGCTCATGTTTCTGTCAAGCTCCCTGTGCAGGTGCAGCACCACCCCACATGCACCTCCTGACCAACAGAGGGCACTGCAGCTATGTGCCTGGAGGTATGTGTGGTGACTGTAAATGGGACAGTGGTCTTAGCAGTGTAAAAATGTACAATTCATTTGTGGTAAAATAATATATTTTTGGTAGCCTGGCAATAAGATGTTAAAAGCATTTACATCATATAACTAAAATAAAACATTAGTATTAGACTGAACACTGGTATTGCAGTGGTCCATTTTCCTAGCAGTTCTTTATATACAAGAGTGCTGTAATACAGAGATGTATATTGACATGCATGTTGTTTTTATGTTTATACAAGAGGGAGCAAACAGTGTAATATTGAGAAAGAAAAAAAAAAAGAGGAAAGACCATGCTGATTAACAAGGAATGTGTCCTGAATGCTCTTGCATATATGTATGAAACAATTACTGTTTCATCCATTGATTTTCATTTTGGATGGTTTAAAATACTAATTTGTTTACTAATAAATACTAATATGAATAGTACATACAACAGTGCAGCAGATAACATATATCTCATATCGCCACACAGCTCCTGGGTCCAAAGTCCTGGGTTAGATCCTGAGCTCAGGTTACTGGTCTACTGAAGTTCCTCTAGGTTCTCCAGACCAATGTTGTAAATATTTTAAATGTCCCATTTTTTACTATTTATATAATTTATTAAGAGGTCCCTTAAAATGTGTCTGTTAAAGCTCCACCTGAAATCCCCCTCAGACAATGCACTTCTATCCTACAAACTCCCCCTTACACTTCCCCTTCCATTGTTTATGTAAATAAGTTACTGCTTCACAGTAGGGGAAACTGAAATTGGCTTGTTTGAGCCAGTAGGGGAAACTGAAATTGCAGGAAGCAGGGAATGTTTTTGTTCATCATTTTTTTAATCTGCGTTACTAAAAATTACTAAAAAGTGGATTTTGAATGTTGGGTCAACTTTAAAAGAGATCTTTAAAGTTTACCTTTCTTTGACTATATGTTCAACTGCAGCATAAACAAAGAGCAAATCCATATACAGTAAGAGGCATTTAATTGGCTACATAATGCAAAACGCATGTAAAAATTAGCTGAATTTTGAAATGTAACAGCTTCTCTGTTACTCTCACTTACTTATTGAGTATAAAACTTTATCCTTTACACAGGGTCATGGGAGGCGTGGAACCTATCCCAGGAGATGTAGGGCATGTGGCGGGGCACACCCTGAATGGGAGGCTAATACATTGCAGGGCACACGCACACATTCACACACTACGGGCAATTTGGGAACACCAGTTATCCTAATCTGCATATCTTTGGACTGTGGGAGGAAACCCGGAGGAAACCCACCAAACACAGGGAGAATATCCAAACTCTATCCACACAGACCCAAGGTGGGAATCGAACCCCGGATCCTGGATGTGCAAAGCAACAGTGCTAACCACTAAGTTCCGTGCCGTCTAGCTTTTCAAATGGTGTGAAGAGCTTGTTTGTAGTCGCCAAACTCAGCCTTGTATGTATGAAATGAACATTGGCTTCTTCCCCTTGAATTTTTAGGCACTTTCCATTCAGGATAATAGGACACATTAAAGTAACCTAGAGAATATACTACACATAAAAACCAAGCTGCTTGTAATGTGCTCATATCTTCCCAGACCTTATTACACGCTACTGCATTTATTATTCTCACAGAGGAAGCATTTTATTCTCTTTCTGCTTCAGACTCTTTATTTCTTGTCATTTTATCTCAAGAAGAGAAGGTAAAACCAGAGAGTTTCACTAGAATACTGAACCCAAGGGAATGAAAAAACAGCCACTTGGTTTAATTAAGATTAGCACTGTACGGGGAAAATCTTTCACAGCTATTAACTTGGCAGCCATAATTCTAAATTACCTCCTTATACACACTTCCTGCATCTTTTATGCTTTCCAATGTACTATTCAAAAGTGGCAGATGAATTAAATGCGGAAATCAAGTGTAAGCCCCATGTGTGGCCCATATATAGGGTGTGTATATATATATATATATATATATATATATATATATATATATAGTTTTTGTTTAGTGATTTATTTTCTACATTCTACAACAATACTGGGGATTTCAAAACTATAAAATAAC
>JAOVVA010000035.1:292150-307339 GCA_028565275.1 Leiocassis micropogon
TGATAGTCTGCGGCCCTCCCGACTGAGTGGTAGTAGAAGCTTAATGTGGGAGCCCCCTAGTGACTGGGAGGAATTGGGCACGACTAAAATTAGGGAGAAAATTGGGGAAGAAAAAAAAATGTAGTGAATCAAAATGCTAGTTAATTATCCCAATGAACACCAGGGAAAGTGAGAATCACCAGAATACCATCTTGTGCATGCGTGCATGCATGCAGAAACCTTTAAGAGTCACAAAGTGACCATAGAATTAGATTTTAAAAAAAATTGGTTCAAAATGATTGGGAATCCAAGAGTTACATAAGGAACTACTCTTCTATTTCACCTCTCTTTACTGCCAGGGTAACGAACGCCAGAATACCATGCACCCACTTTTGGACTAACTGGAAAGGTATTTGTAGATGACCACCATACCCATGTTAAAATTGTAAACCTTTTAACATGAGCCATAAGCCCAACACTGTGTAAGTTTCCCTTGTGCCCCTGGGGCAGCTCTGACCCTTTGAGGTATGATTCCACAAGACCTCTGGGGGGGTGCGGTGGTGTCTGGCACCAGGATATTAATGAGATTTAGCATGCAGAGTGAAGCCTTCAAGTCAGAATGTTGTTCAAATAGATCAGAGTAGAATCGAGCATGTGGTAGTCTCACAGAACCTAGTGGGCTAGATTGACTGCCCTCACGTCCACTTGGTTAATGTGTTCTGGTAACATACTGGGGCACCACACACCACCTGTGCCTCATTATTACAGCCTGTCATACAGTAAAGGAGGTAAATAGTGATTATACATGTCTATGAAGTTATTACATCCAGACAGGCCCTTTTTGTGAGAAAGGTCTTGCATCTCTAGCACGTTAGAGCTGTTTGGGGTATTTGGGGTTTAGTCTCAACATTTTCCCTAATTCCAACAGATACAAGAGTACTGGTACCATGTACTGTAAATGACTGCTTGAATTTGATTGGGCAGCATTACAGTGTCTGCCACATGAGGGGATTCATTTTTTTAAACTAATCTTGCAGACATATCTTTAATCCTCTGGTACTGAAAGGTCTAAGAGTAGGGGTTTGAATTGGGATGGCTGTCTTTTGAAAACAAGCCTCAAAACATTTATACTTGAAGTAACAGAAACATATGTATCATGCAGATCTGTTGAATTAACCAGCCTTGTGGTTGCATAAACCAAGAGGGATTTTTATTAATCAGCTCAGCCCGTCTTTGGATGTGAGGTGAGATGTGATATTTAAGAAATTAAAAAAAAGGTGGAGGAGTTTAGTGTTTAGACCCTGATCTTGATGGTTTGAGCTTCTTAGCTCATGTATATGTTTAAGTTGTGACTTCCAGTGGACTTTTAATAACAAAACACAACAAATCTAACTGAAACGGAAATGATGATATCAGAAGTAGATAATATACTTGGTTCCTCACTTTCACTGTAATCTGGAGCACAAAGAGTCATTGATGTATTCTGCTATCTTTTATTAAACTTTTGTGATATCCGATGTGTAATCAGATCCTAATTAATAACAACAGGTTTCACAGGAGATGCATAATTGGAAATAAGAGCTGCACAGATTTAGAGTTTCATTTACAAATACAGTTAAAGGATGTTGTACAAAACTAGATAATGCAGATATTCACATGCATGTAATATGACAACTGCATAAACATTTACAAGCAACTGCTTTTATAAATTCTATTATAGGTCAGATTTGTATATCTTGGTAGTAATTTTTTTTATGTAGTATTCTTATGGAAATTTTATCATAGGTCAAAACAGACAGGATGCAGCATGTCAGTCTGAGGTTTAATTATATAAACACTGTCAAAGAAAATACTAACTGTATATATACATTTCCTAGTTTTTGGGTGATGCGTGTGCCTCCTGTCTTTTGAAAATAAAAACTTCCATTAAAAAAGTCCTTGCTCTAAGGACAGTCTCCTTGGTTCCTTGGAAAGTCAGTTTCTCTACCAGTGCATGACACAGACCTGAGAATTAGCCATTAGGCACATTGGTCACGTGATGCCCTGACACGCATGGAGCGATGGTCCTGATGCAGCTCGCGCTCGGTTCCTGCTCGGCCACCGTCTTTTCATCAATGAGAGCCGCACGTGCGCTCGGGTTTCTATGACAACGGCTCCTTTCTGTGCAGCCCATTTGGCTCCATGCACACACAGTGGTGGTTTTTGTTACACAAAAACGCACTTTGATGCTTCGCATAACCTTGACAACTGAATTCTAGTACACTGTACTCAGAGTAATCAAATCTGTGCTTGAAAAGAATTTGTAGTCAGGGATGTGTGATGCCCCACCTTAAAGGCCTTAAATCAGGTACACACACACACACACACCTACGTGATTTTTCATTAATGTTTTAACTAGTCGAAGTGACCATATGACCTGAAAGTCAGACCTGGGAGACAGCTGTGCATAACACGTGTAATACTCAGGTGTAAATAATATATATATATATATATATATATTTTTTTTTTTTTTTTAAGGGATTTGATGCAGCAGCGCTCGCGCCCTTCATTGTGTGCTGTAATATACCGGCGCCGTGTTAGGACGAGCGCGTGATTATCGCTTACCTCATCGTTCTCCTCTCCCCTCCGTGTGGAGGACTGCGCAAAATCGTCCCCGGCCTCTCTTATCTTCCTGGAGTCGCTCCCCACACGCCCCTGTTTGAAGTCTATTATCCTTCTAGCACGCCGGCTGTGCGGCAGAACGCCGGAGACGTGCGGATGCTGGAAGCCGTCGCGACGAGTTGAAAAACGCGAAGAACGATTCGCTTGGTGTCGCGTCCACAGCGCGAGACGCACTCCCGGTTGCTTCTGGACGTCTGCGCGGCTCCGAGCTCTCCCTCACTTCCATTTCACATCGATCGCCTCTGCTGTCTCCGTGGAGCGAGTCAGTGTGTGGAGAGACACCGGGCTCGGAGATGCCATCTTTCCATTCTCCAGCACCAAAAGAAAGAGAGAGAGAGAGAGAGAGAGAGAGAGATCACTTTGCTGTTGTGCAGTTTCCCAGTGATGGGGCATTCGCTGAGGAATCGATTCAAACAAACAAGTGAATAGTGACTCATTCAGTCGAATCAATTGATCAGCAGGAATATTAGTTCAAATCAATTTTTATCTTTTAATCTGAAAATTATTCTTTTTTTTTTTTAGTCATGGAATGCACAACTGAGTACCATCATACTTACAGTGTTAATTTATTCAATTAATAAGATTTTAAACCCTTCACCGACTTTGTTAAAATACTATTAATTTACCAATGTTTTATTAACATTATAGTTTATGTTTGAATAATGTACACACAAGACTGATTATAGCGCTCACCTTTTCTTCTCCGGACAAGCTTTTTTCCAGGACGTCCCAAACAATCGTAAAGGGGAATCATCTTTACCCCAGGAGACTTTTCCAGGAGAGAAGTGGATTCTTCGCTGCCCTTCTTGAAATGTATGAAGGTGTATGCTACCATCAGTCCTGTGTCATGCCAACAGTAAAGCATCTTGAGACTATTTGTGTGTTTGGGAGCTTCGCAGCCAAGGAAAATAGGCTCACTAACAAATTTGCCTAAATACAGATCCATCCACAGAAAAAAATGGTACAAAAACATCCCCCAAGAGCAAGCTTCAACCAACCATCCAAGAACAATTTAGAGACAAACAATGCTTTCCCAGCATGATGGAGCACCTTGCCATAAGGCAAAAGTGATAATTAAGTTTCTCGAAGAACAAAGCATCAAAATTTTGTGTCCATGGCCAAAATGAATAAACAAAAACCCATACATTCCAAGCACTGATTATGCAAGAATGGGCTGCCATCAGTCGGGATGTGACCCAGAAATTGATTGACAGTATGCCAAGGCGAATTGCAGAGGTTTTGAAAATGAAGGGTCCGTACTTCTAATATTGACTCTATGCATAAACCTAATGTAATTGTCAATAAAAGCCTTTGTCACTTATGAAATTGGTGTATGAATGTAATACAAATATAATTATGAATATGTGTGTCATTCTCAAAAAGTTTAGCCATGGCTGTATGCTTGGTTTAGGTTGACTAGCTCCGGGCAATGAGGTGAACAGAATTTTTAGAAACACATTAATGTAACAGGCATGATAATCTTGCACTTATTTTTAATTAGCAGTTATGGAAGTAAGGAGGCACAGTGGCTTAGTAGTAAGCAATGCTGGTGTGCCTTGCATCTCCAGGGTCCAGGTTTGATTCCCAACTCAGTTCAGTGTTCAGTCCAAAGATTTGCAGATTAGGCTAATAGGCATTCCCAAATTGCCTGTAGTATGTGAATGAGAGTGTAAGTACTGTACGTGAACGATGGATTGGCATCCTCTCAAGGATGTACCCCGCCTTATGTCCTTACTCTTCTGGGATAGGCTCCAGGCCCTCTTCTGTAAACAGGATAAAGCAGTATAGACGATGAGTGAGTGAGTAAAAGAATTATTCGAATGGGTAAAAATGGTGTGGTTGCTGCTACCAGACGGCCTGGAATGATTACTTCAGAAACTGCTGATCTTCAGGGATTTTCACAGGCAACAGTCACACAGAATGGTGTGAAAAACAGTGACAAACAGTTCTTTGAGCTGAAACACATTGCTTATGAGAACGAATGGTCAGACAGCTTTAAACTGAAAGAAAGTCTACAGCAAAGCAAAAAACTCTGAGAGTAGATTTTCTGAGAGTAGCTAGTAGACTAGCTCTAAGAGTAGCCAGTAGAGATCTGCTAGCTATACCAGTGGGCCAAAATAGGACTGCAGGATGTCTCAAGGACCATAGAATTAGAGAACAATTTTGCACATCTTTATTAAGGAATAACCTATTTTCTTGAAGATAACCTAGACCTTTGGATGACCTGAGGGGTAATGTGCATGCCCACTGGGATGAGACATGGATGACTGGTTTGGGCATATCCTAAATAAGCTAGGATTCATCATTCAATCAGGATATATTTTTAAGCATTGAAGAACATAAAAATAATACTTTCCAGTGGTACACTCTCTCACTCACTCTGACACATTCTCTATACCTCTTATCATGTACAGTGTCACAGGAAGTCTGAAGCCTATCCCTGGGGACTTAGGACGCAAGACAGGGCATAACCTGAATGAGATGCCGGTCCATTGCAGGGCACAAGCATACACACACTCACTCAAACACTACAGGCAATTTGTAAATGCCAGTTAACTTAATCTGCATAATTATGGACTGTGGGAAAAAACTGGAGTAGCTGGAGGAAACCCACCAAGCAAAGGGAGACTCCATACACACACTCAAAGCTGGGAATAAAACTCTTGACCTGGATGGTGTGAGGCCACAGTGGTAACCATTAACTGCCTGGTATTCTCACTTGCTGTCAAATTAAACAGTGCGCTGTCCAGGACAATATTACTATGGTCCCAAACTACCTAAAAAAGGCTGAACAATACCATATGCAACAAATTCCTTAACTGATTATTAAACCACAGCCCAGTATTTAAACATAAACTATAAAACTCCGATGTTATGGCATTATAGGTAAGATTTCTCGGAATATGTAAAAATCCTTTATCATTATGTCCTGCCTGTTTCTTACCCATGAACAAAAAGCGGTGGTTAAACTACAGTTGGCATGCTAAGTTGAGTTAGCAATGGCCCAGTTCAAACACAATATATCTGAATAACACTTTAAGCATGCAAACTCCAGCTCATAGTGATTTGCGAGAATAGTCACAAGTGCACTCTCCCTTTTTTCAAATGCAGCTAGTAATTTCCCGATATCAGCAATGCAGCACCTTAAATGACATCATAATCATAGCTGTTTTATGGGAATTAAGGACTTCTGTGGTAACACAGACACTCTGACCAGTCAAATGTGGCACATGCAATTATTTTTTAGATTTTGCTTAGGTGGTAGAATGCATATAAATATATAATAATTCTTTTTTTTTTTTTACAGAGACATGTAAATACAGTAAGTAATAAAAAAAAACATAAAGAACACAGTGGACAAGAACATGAATTAGTTTTTTTAATAAATACCTATAACTTTTCTTATGTCACTGAACAAATCAGGTCACATTCACACAAATTAACACCCATTCGAGAAATAGCAATAATTTTTAAGAATTAACATGTCACTTACAGCCATCACAAATGAACAGCTTTTACACACTAACTTGTTAAGGTACACTACTACTGTGTGTTTAGTAACATATCTGAAAATACTGGCTAGGGGACTTGATGGGACTCTTATAGATAGGGGTGTCAGCAGGGGAAAAGGGGCTCTGACATCTGCTCCTGTGCAGGGGTAGTGTGCAGGGAGGCTTCCTCCCAGCTCCTATTTTCCTTTTGTTCGAGGCCGCTTTATCTGGAGGTAGTCCGTTCTCAGGTGGGCACACACTCGTCTGCAAAGCTGTAGCAACCGCATTCTCAGTTTGCCCAGTCTTTTTTGCTGGGTGGCTCAGATAGATCTGCATAGTCACTAAATGAAGGGTGCATACCAGTGGGGATCAGAAAACAGGAAGGAGTAGAAGCATGGTGGAAGAAGAGAAAAGTGGTGAAAAACGGGTATAAAATAAAGAGACAACAAAGATTCATAACAATAGTTACTGTATCCCAATATGTTCACAATATGTTAATTTTATGATATATGTCAATCTCACTGAAAATGAGATTTATGAATATAAGTGTGAGGGTGGCATGAGGCCTACCTTTGCAGTGAGTCACACGCCGTGTTCCTGAAGAAGAAGAAAGATAAAGATCAGACCTCCACAGTTATACAGTAATTATGCAGTTCAGCTTTACAGATATTTTTGTCTTCTTGTCTGAAAAAGGGTGACATACAGTATATGTAGACAAATAACATAGCTTGGTTCCACCACATACAGTTCCTTGAGAAATTAGTCTGACGTATTTCTAACAACTGATGTGAATTTATTTAGCTGTTTGCTGAAGACCTTTGCAGAAAATATGGAAGTGCCAAAATGTAAATTCATTTAAAATTCTTTCTGTGAAAAAAAAAATAATAATAATTTCTACAATATAAACTGAATATAAAATTTATAAATGATTTTATTTTCTCAGGTAATCTAAAGTTTCTTACATCTACTGTACCTTTGGGGTACAACAAGGGACCATGGTGACAATTGTATATATACTGTACTCCCATTTGTACGACTGTGGTAGGACATCTAGTCAATAGCCTAATAAAATTTTTTGGACTGTGGGAGGAAACCAGAGAACCCAAAGGAAATCCACCAAGCACAGGGACAACATGCAGACTCCATGCACACAGACCTGACGTGGGAATCGAACCTGGAACCTGGATGTATAAGGCAGCAGTGCTAACCACTAAGCCACCGTGCTGCCTAATCCAAAGTTCAAAGTTCGATTTAAATGAAATCCTTCAATATATAGCCACATTTTATATGAAGAACAGAACAGAGCATGCTGGTAGGCTCTGAAAAGTAAACATAAAGCTAATATGGATTAAATTTCTTTCTTACCTAAAACACTTGTTACGGCTTCTTTTGATTTGCTGCTTGAGGAACAAATAGTTCTAAATTAAAATGTTCAGTATACAGAATATCAAGTCAATGCAGAATTTAATAAAAAAGATAATTAACTGCATTTTCTATTATCTTGACAAGCCTGACCTCTCTTGAAGTTTCTTACAGGGGGTTGTGGTGCTACCTGTTGATAGAACAGCACGTCGGCTTGCAGGAAGACTTAAACTGCTTTTTGTACCGCTTGCTGGACTTCTAAACCAGACAGAAAGAAAATAATTAAATATTTCAATAAGTTAAAAAGAGGGAATAAAATATACACACTCAGATTTACTGTATGTACAGTGTCAATGCAATGCCATGTACTTTTTGCTGACAGGCAAAGAGCTGTAATTCTTTGAGGATGTGGAAGAGGGCAGTGTGGAGCTGGTGATCTTCTTCAGGGGGTTGGCTGCATTGCTGGTTGTTCTCAGTGGCAGGGGCAAAGACGCAGGCCTTGATGCTAGACCAAACAGTGAAGTGTATAATTTTTTCCTGTAAACACTCTGATCAAATAAATTCACACATTTGTATCGGGGGTTCAATATGATCCTATAAGTTATAAGATCCTATAAGATATAAGTGCAATATCTGTAAATTCAATCGGGAACCATGTGCTGCTCCTTCCTTTATGCAATACAGAATGGATTGTTTTTAAGACCCCTCTTTGAAGAATTCTGTTCTGTAGAGCTGAACTCTGAGATTCAGGAGGTTAAAAGGATTTGTTTGAAACATTTAATATAATATAATATAGAAGTCTCAAATCTCATCTAGCAGATACTCTTACCCAGAGCAACTTACTTTTTTTTTTTTCTTTAAATCTCATTGACACCTGAGTAGTTGAGGGTTAAGGGCCTTGCTCAAGGGCCCAACAGTGGCAACTTGGTGGTTGCGGGGTTCGAACCTGAGATCTTCCAACCTGTAGTCCAATGCCTTAACCACTGAGCTACCCCTGGCCCCTGGCATAAGCCCTTAATATGCTGATTTCTCTGACAAGACAATTACAAGTTTATATTAATGTGCTCATTTTTATATATTGATGTTTCTATAGTTGTGTTTCTATAGTGTGAGAGGGATTTGTATGATTTTTTAATGTAATTGTTTATAGTGTTAGAAGTTTTCTGTGATGCATTTTTTTGAAGTGCTTTGTAGCTATCAGAGGTAACTTTAGGTTTTCTGACATGGTTAAGTCTTCAGGACAAAGTGATATATTGTGGGATTTAAAAAAATACCCTCAAGATATGCAACGCAAGGATAGGATCTAATTCCCATCACAACACCTATAATGGTTTATTTTCTCCACTGGGTTGCATCTCTGGTCAAAGAAAAGAAATCAAGTCTTGTATTTATTCCTTCTTCAAAATGGTTCAAACAATTATTCTTTTCAAATTTTAGGTCATGATAAATCTTTTTTTTTTTTTTTTATGATTTTCTCCCAGATGAGTTGCTGTTTATATAGCGTGCATGTGCTGTAGTCTAATACCTTTAACAGGTCCTCTTTTGGTGAGAGCAACAGTTTGTGCCTCTGAAATGTTGAGTCTCTTGAGGACATCAGCCAGAGCTATCTTCAGCAGCTGCACCTCATCCTCCTGCATTTGGAGGCGCTGCTCCAGGTACATGAGCCTGTCTGTCACATCCATGTTACTGTGTGCTGAGCTGTGCTCATCTGTCACCACACACAGAACAGGACATTTCTGTTCTTATGTAAGCAGTGTAAAGGTCAGATTATGAAACACATCTAAGTTATGGAGTGTTACACAGTGGTAAAATTGGAGGAACAAAAAAAAAAGCTGATTGGATTTAATTGTAGATGTAGTCGTTCTGACAAAATGACTCGAGAATTGCCAATAGTCACTAAAACAAACGACCATACAGTATTTAAAGGCTTTTCATAGTGCATTGCTGCCTGATGACCCAGCATTCCCTGGACCCTGGATAAGCTGTGGATCTTCTGTAATCCTGCTGTGTGTCTTTCCTTTAAAAGGTACAAGAGTACTATTTAAATGAAGCAGGCTGTCTATATTTACATGCAGTAATCGGAGAAAGTGTGACGACAAGCGTGTCCGGAAATACTGTGGCAGGTTCTCCAGGTTGCTCTGAATTACTTACCAGACAGTTTCCTGCCAGTATAATTGTTTTATATTATTTTGTTCCTCTAAGAATTTTTTCAAACATGACTAAGGCCGTTGTATGGCACTTAACAAATTTTGTACAGCACTAATTTTTTTTAATAAAATGGATTGGAAATGAGTCTTTTTAGAGATTTTACAAGATTAAAAGTGAAAATAAAATTGTAGTTAAGTGTTAGGAATATAGTTTCTCTGGCAATGCATGGATATAACAAATACTTGAAAGTGCAGGTAACTGCAACTATGTTTTTATCATAACATTAAAACCTGGACTAAATCACATTGGAACGTCACTGACAAGACATCCCCTCATATTTGCCTCATACTATGCAGTAAATGCATATGTATACGCACTGATCAGCCATAATATTAAAACCACCTAGGCTTTGGGTTCCCCTTGTGCCACTGGGCTGGTACTGACTCCATAAGCCCTCTGTGGGGGTGCTGTGGTGTGTGGCACCAGGATATTGGCAGCAGATCCGTTGGATGCTGTGGGTTGCAGGGTGGGATTCAAACTTGACATGGTTCAAACTTGTTTGTCTGGCGCATCCCATGGTGCTTGATCGGATTGGGATCTGGGGAGGTTGGAGACCCCATTCTGGGGAGTCTGTGTTGGACTAGGTGTTCTGCTGTCTTTTCTGTGGGCATGGAGGAAGCCTTAGGTGCTCATGAACCTGTCACCAGTTTACTGCTGTGTTTGCATAATGTTATGGCTGATTATTAATTATTCACAGAATTTAACAGCCCTAGAGGGACATCAATTACAAATTACTTTTGTTTCTCTTTATTTATTTATTCAGGAGATTATAATACTTTATATTTGCATTTGCTCTGAATGTGCCTCTATGCTTCACAGATGTCTACCATCATACGGTATAAGAACCATAGAGATAATTATTTGTATCTTCTGCCTCCTTTATCTTAGCATTAATCCAACGGTAGGCGCTTGTTATTTTAAGAACACCCATATGGAGATCGGAACTGAAATAGTGCTTAATCCCATGGCATCAAAAGGGATTTAGTCAGACTGCATTCCTGTATGGAGCTTGAATATACACAGCTATCATAATATTATAATAATAATATAATATTCAATTATTTGTCACATTTACTTTACAGCTTAGTGAAATTATTTTTCACATATCCCAGGTAGGAAACTGGGGTCAGAGCGCAGGGTCAGCCAGTTTACAGCGCCTCTGGAGCAGATAGGGTTAAGGGCCTTGCTCAAGGGCTCAACAGTGGCAACTTGGTGGTGCTGGGGTTCGAATCCCCGAGCTGTAACCCACAGTCTTAACCGATTATATCCCTTATATCTATGGGAAAAAAAACATTTTTAAAATAAAGGATGAAAACAACCGTTAAGAATAACACATGTAGAGTAGATAATCCAGTGTGGAATATGGGAGTGATCTCTAAAACTATTTAATTTTACTGTAAATTAATTAAACTTACTGTAGTTTAGTGAAGTTTAAGGTCTTATAGATTAGCATTTAAACTAACTTGCTAATATATATATATATATATATATATATATATATATATAAGTGTCCTGCATAAAAAAGCAGTAATTCAACATTAAATGAAAGCACACGAAACCAAATGTAATGGATTGACAGAACTTGGTACTGACCTACTATGAAGTCTGCCTCAGGTACTAAGAGAGGACTATCATGCCACAGTTCTCTCAGCTGAGCTTCTGCATCATCAGCTGCTCCAGATCGGTTCACCAGTTCATCCATATGTGCCATTGCGGCAGCCGTGCCTTCCATCATGTGAGTGTCTACTCAGTGAGCGAGTGAGTTCAAGAACTCAGTGTGTGTACATGTGGCCATAAGAATTTTGTAAACAGCCCTGCACTAAAACTGCATAACAGTACACACAATTGCACACTCCTCCTCCATGTGACTTTCTTAATCCTCAGACACACACAATTTGAGATGAGTGATGTCACTACGCCCAGATTACTGGCTCTGGTAAGTCACCTCAAGAGCAAACACGAGTGGTCCACGTGCATGTGCGTGTGGTGGATTTTGAGGGCTTGGTGGAGAAAAAGACATCCGTATTTCAGCAATCTCAACAATTGCAACAAACTCATTACACAAATGATGTGTTAAAATAATGATATTGATGTTGCAAAGGCCCGAAGGAAAAAAAATATGTATGGTGCTTAAGAAGAGCCCATTTATTAGTTAACACTTCAAATGATATAAAATCTATGAACTCTGGTTCCCCCTTATAAACTAAAACATTGGTACACTGAAATTACTCCTACAAGGGAATGTTTGTGTATGCAATCATACTGCAATGTTCTCACTTCACATCCAGTATTAACATGATAGGATCCAAACCTACTGCAAACCTGACCATGGTACTGTAAAGCCATTAATGAAGATGTCTAACCCCCTCCTCTTACCTCAATCTTAAAAACTTAAAATAGTCATTCAAATAGAAAACAAATTACATTTAAGAGAACATATAAAAAAAAACTCTGACTTCCCTTAATACGTTTTTTTTTCTTGTCTTACTTAAATTTCATTTTGATGAGTTACCTCCACTTTTGACTGAGTAAGCTTTTGAAACATTATACTACGCCAAAAGTCAATAGTTTGGACACTCCTTCACTCGCATCCGAAATCTGTACTAATCTCGTTTGAGCAGTTGATATTGAGCTGTGTCTGCTATTTATGCTTTATAAAGCTTTCATAATGGCTCTAATCTGAGGTGCTGTTAATTTGTGATTTTTGAGGCTGATAACTATAAATGAACTTCTCCTCTGCAGCAAAGGTAAGTTTTGGTCTTGCTTTCCTGGTATGGTCTTCATGAGAGACAGTTTCATTATGGTGCTTGCTGAGTTTTGCAAATGCACTTGCCAATACTGTTATTGCAAGAACTATTACAGAGCAGCTGACCTTCATGTCTTCAAATAAAAATTGAATGTTGTTGTTACTTAATTACATAATGCCTCATATGTTACTTCATACATGGAAAAAAAAACAGTATCGTTTTAGAATGTAGAAAATAAATCAAAACTTGTGTCCAAAATTTGGACTGGTACTGTCCATTCGCATAAGCATACGTTTAGGTAATTTTTTCCCATCCACTCTCAAGCCAACAGGACATTACCGTATTCACAATGGCATAATAATTGTGGCAATGAAAGACTGGAGACAGCAGCTCTTATGCTTGTCCAAGTTCATGCACTGGACAGCCAAAGATCCACAAGATCTCAGACACTGCTATTATAGCTTAAACAAGTTTCACACAAAGTAAAGATTACAACAATTAGAAAACACACACACACACACACACATATATATATATATGCGCTTGTAAAGCTTGTATCTTTACACACACATATCTCGCATGTCCCGTCTCAGGGCCTCCTCCCACTTTAAGACGGTCAACACTGGCCTCTGTTTAAAGCTCCACACCATTAATATCTTTAAGAGGATCAGAGCCCAAAGCTGAATCTCACTACAGGACAACACACAAGGACATTTGTTGCGACATGATTCAGACACTGAGTGTTCTTTCAGACACACAAGTTACGCAGTTCACAGTCATAAAACCAGCAGAAGTGCAAAAGAGAGCCTTGTGAGAAACCATGCCAAGGACATTAAACAACAGCGAGCACATACGCCAATAAGCTCACCACAATATAATATATATACACTATCATTTGCAAACACACTGTCGGCTTGCACCTCCAGGTTTCAGGTTCGATTCCCGCTTGGGTCTGTGTGCATGGAGTTTGCATGTTCTCCTCGTGCTTGGTGGGTTCCCTTTCAGATGCTCCAAAAGACATGCAGATTAGACTAATTGGTGTTCCCAAATTTCCCATAGTGTGTAGCGTGTGTGTGCCCTGTGATGGATTGGCACGCAAATTAAACAAATAAATAAATCAAGATAGGCCAAGGACTAAACCAATACAGTACTTACTTTGAAATATTTCAGACTACTAGTGACCCCTACTGGTTAAAACTGAACACTTGTTGAATGACATTGCATATAGATGGTAGAAAAACACTAGGTAATGCTGGAATAGTATGTTGTTGTTTTTTTTATTTAAGTTTAAAAAATAAATATGTTGTGAACATTCAGGTCAATTTTTTTCCAAAACATTTTTGTCCACCCCCGATTATTACACTCATATGTGCTTCTTCTCTAAACTGTTGCCACGGAGTTGGAATTTCCCTTCACTGGAACTAAGATGGATTAACCTGTTCCAGCATGACAACAACGCTTTGCAAAAAGCGAGCTCCATGAACACATGGTTTACAAATGTGTGTAAGTAATCGAGTGGCCTGCACAGAGCCCTGACTTCAATCCCACTGAACACCTTTGTGCTGGATGATTTGTAAAGCCACCCGCTCTACAGATCTCCTCATCCAACATGATCTCCCGTGGCTGAATGAGAAAATCCCCACAGCCATGCTCCAACAACTGGTGGAATTACATACTGTAATAATAGGGACTAAAGCTTGAGTGGAGTGTTCAAAAGCACACAAGTGTTATGATCAGGTGTCCACCAACCTTCGGACCGACAGTGTACAGTACATATAAGAGATGTGTTACTGGACAGGGTGGCAATACATCGCAGGGCACACACACAGATTATGGGCAATTTAGGAATGCCAATTAGCCAAATCTGCATGTCTCTGGACTGTGGGAGGAAACCAGAGTACCTGGAGGAAACCCACCAAGCACGGGGAGAACATGCAAACTCCATGCACACAGAGGTGGGAATCGAACCCGGACCCTGGAGGTGCAAGGTGACAGTTCTAACCACTAAGCCACTGTGCCGTCTATTTCAGTTTAGTTAAACATAATGAAATTTTATTTTACTTTGTACACCTCTAATTTCAGGTATAACTCTGAGACATGTCATCTGCAAAAGTCATCAAATTATACTGTAATCATGCATTAGTGAGAGGAAGGAGCAAGAGTACAGTGATCAGCTTTGTTGCATGGTGCTAGTGCAACCAACGAAAACTGTAAAGACAAAGGATCTTGTGGGGGATTTCTGGAAAATGAAGTCCCCTCCAGCTCCTGTCACCATCCCGGATGAGAACAGTAAGGTAGTTAACATTTACAAGTACCTGGGTGTCTTTAGGTGACAAGTTTGGATGGTAAGCAAAAATGGACAAGTTGTACAAAAAGGCCCGGAGCCAAGAAGTTAAGTTCTGTTAAGAACTGTCTATGAGCCTGAGGTGTCCAATGCCATCTTTTATGCTGTTGTGCGCTTCGGCAGCATTTCGGGGTAGGACATTAAGAGACTGAACAAGATCATTTGAAAGGCTGATTCAGTCCTGAGGGCACTGTGGACACTGTGGAGATAGTGACAGACATTGTCATGCTGGCAAAGGTGTCAGTGATCATTAAGAACCGCTTCCAGTCCGTCCATAAAACACAACAGGGACAAACGAGTACACTGAAAGGCAGATTGACTTCTAGGCAGAACCAATCATTAAACTTGCCAGTACTTTCTTCTTTGGAGGAATTAATTACTAAGAAATGCAATAATA
>JAOVVA010000035.1:315526-340689 GCA_028565275.1 Leiocassis micropogon
CCTGTACACCTTTCCTTTCATTCTCGCTGATACTCTTTTATCGCACAACACACCTGACACTTTTCTCCACCCATTCCCACAAACTCAATACAACTATAAAAGTTTAGAGTGCGTTGATAATCACTGTAAACAGTTCCTCACCTGTCTTAGGGTCGTCCCACAAAGCTGATATCTTAGCAACGTATGGTAGGGATTTTTTGCGTGGTCCGGAGCGCAACAGCACTGTATCTCTGATCCGAATCACCTCTCCGTCTCGCATTACTCCTTCATAACACTGACGCAGTGCTGTCATGTCCTCCCCCTGCAGAACAATGCATTTTCTTTGGGAATGCTCTTTTAGGGCAAACCACATTAACAACCAGAGGAAAAAAAACTCACCGCAATAAAGACTTCTTTCTCTATGGGTTCTCCAAAAGGGCGCCAGCCATTCGTTGTCCGGTGGCGATGTAGTTTTTTCTGGTGTTTGGCACTTACTGGGCTGGGAACTGGCTGTTTCTGGGACAGTTTTGTAGGTCCTGCGCCAATAGAGCCATTAGGTGGTTTAGTTTTTTGAGGGCATTCTTTTGGTCCTCTGAGCTTGACCTCTGTCTGTCTGTTGTCTGCAAGTGTGTTTAGAAGACGTGGGAGAACCGTAGGGGATCGGCTTAGCCTAGGCAATGGGCAGCTAGAAAGGGGCAGGGCTGGTGGAACAGGCAGAGAGGAACTTTGATCCACTTGAGGTGAAGAGTAGCCTTCTGCACAAGCAAAAATATAGCATAGTGTTTAGTATGAGTGACAATTTTTCTGCAATGACTTAAAAAGACTAAAACTACTTTCAATAGAAATTTCTGGCATTCAGCAGAAAATGTATTAATATGCAATGCGTAAAAGGCTTTTCTGTGAACTGTGCTTTTGCATTTTTAGCACTAGATTGTCTGGTTTTTTTATGTGAAATGACAACAGTGAATAACTTTACATTTTTTTCCAACACAACATTTGAACGAATGGCTAGAACACATTCTGTATTCAACTTCACCTTTGGTAGAGAATTTTAATGAATGGTGGAGACTTTTTACATGCATTGGAGCATGCCAATCAAACATTACTCTCTTTGAAATCAAAAGCAACAGGTGACAGGTAATAACAATCCCTGTGAAAGAAACCTACAACCTGTTTAGCAGTTCTTTAAATTGTCTTTTTTAAAGAAGCCCTAAAACTCTTTTTCCAAATGCCAAACTCTCTGTTGCATTTTAAGCAATGCTTTTCTAGACAGATACACAAACAGAAATATAGGATGCTACATGGGACTTTCTCCTCAAGTCAAATGAAGTTGTGTTGGAAAATAACGCCACATCTGTTAAAATTCAGCAGATAGTTATTGAAAAAGTTGAAAAACCTCATTGTTACTGAGGACCTTACTTTCTATTTGTATGCCCCAAAAGGAAAATGCCAAAATAATATGATATAGACATGATCTTAAACAGTTCCCTTATTATGTATTACCTGTTTTGATTTGATGGTTACAGTTGGTGCAGCCTGTGGCATAAGAGCACGCCCTGCTGGTGACAGGCTGCATAGTGCTGAAAGTGTAACCGCCAACCCTGCAGCCTTCACTGCAGCAAGGAGAGCGGACTGAACTACAGAAGGCAGGGTGTGAGATTCCTGAGGCGTGGGAGACAGAGTTGGACAGCAGCTTTGACGCAGGGACCCTGCTGGGACACATGGAGCTGTGGGCACATGGTAGTGGCTGCGAACTTAGGCAAACTGAACGAGGCCCATGATTTGCAAAGTGAACGTAGTAACTAGAGTAGCAGGGGTCAGCACACAGGCACGGGTGGGCACTGAGGGTGAGGGCTGGGTGGGCCAGTGAAGACGAAGCTACCAGGCATTCATGCTTTACTGAAGTCACAGGATGCTTGTCTGTCTCACTGCAGGCCTTCTGGCTCAGATACAGCGCCAACCTGTGACAGTATTCTACTGATCCTTCTGCAGAACAGCAGTAGCAAGGCCCAAGCTCAGTTTCCACCTGCTCTTCTTTTACCACTTTAATAGGATATCCCATCATGCCATGAGAATGATACCCTGATTTGGCTAAGCAGTGACAGTCAGCAGGTCCGTCCCACTTCAGTTTCGACTCACTTCCCTTGATCTTACGTGCTGCACCACCACCCTGAGGTAACGCCTTTTTGAGTCCTTGCTTTTTAGACTGTTGCACGTGGGATTTACAGCATGCAGTCTGCTTCCCTGCAGAACCAATACTTTTACTGTCCGTTTTTACTCGCTGCTTACTTCCTGTAGTGGAGCTTGTGAGCTTCATCAGAGCAGCAGCGTTGAGTCCGGCGAGCCGTTTAGGAGTAGGAGTGTACAGATTCAGATCATTGCTGTCTTTTTCCTCTGACTTTCTCTTCCTTGACTTCTTGTGGTTTTGGCACATTTCAGTCTTGTGGGCTTGAGCAGCAGTTTGTGACAGGGAGCAAATCTTTGCATCATCCGTTTCATTAAAAACAGGTGTGGTCTCATGGTGCTGTTTCTTAGGGAGCTTGCTGCTTAGTGGTACATCTGTTTTCTCCAGCAGCAGGCTGTTAACAGCTTCGGCATTAAGAGAGGCAAGCCGGCGTTTACGGGGCTCCTGAGCTAGAACTGTATTTGTACTTGCTTCATATTTAGTTTTAGGTGGTATTTGTATTGATTCATTGGTGTTCACTAGCTTTTGGTTGAGTTTGTTTCTCTTTTTTCGCCGACGTCTTTTGGAAATTGCATTTGGTTCTTCCTCATGCAATTCGATGTCCGGTTCAAAATCATTCCCCGCAAGACGGGTAAGCAGGACTTGGCAACTTAAGGCCTCATCTTCTGATTTGTTACTTCTTCGTCGTAGTGGGTATAGCTTCCTATTCCTCTCCTCCCTCAATTTCTTGGACACTTTTGCATTGCCCTTTTTAGACACAACCTTCATAGTCCTGCCTTTTTTTAACTTGGCTCCTGTCTTACATCCATCATGAAGCCAGTCTTCCATGTGCTGTTGTCTCTTTTGCTTGTGTCTCTTAGCTGTATGCTTTAATTCCTTGGCCTTCTTCAAACAATGCTCAGGCCGAGCTCTACCCATGGTTTTACCATGGGGACAACTATCTACATGGTTACAGCACTTGCCACCGTTCTGGCTGAGGAAGACCTGTTTCTGAGCTTGGCTCATCACATGCTTTCCAAGAAAATCTAAAAGGGTCAAAGAAATAAAATTGCTTTAGAAACAGATTATCGTATTAAGGGTTCTGTAGCTATTTCTTGGCTTTATTTACCACCAGATATGTGTTCACACTAGAGGTGTGACAAACAGTCACACAAGCAGGCAATGGAAAAATGAAATGTAATGTGGATGTTGGTGGGTTCCTTAAGTGGCTCTGTACAATATATGTATTGTGTTTTCTAATTCTCAGTAACTGCTTTTACCTCAGCAGGGTCACTGTTCTTTGAACGACAGATATGTATTGATTTTGAGAAACAAATCCAACTAAATTTATTATAAAATATTGTAGGCAGGTAAAAGCAAGAAAACCGTGAGCATGTGAATGGTCAAGAATGTTTGATGTTTGTGAAAGTGGGCCAGAGTGGGAAAAAAAACAACAGTAGTGCACACACCTCTAGTTCTGAACAAGATAACAGGAACTATTGTGCCACAGTGAATATCATAATGTTCTCATTTGACTATGCAGGGAACAGACAGTCTCATCTCGTTTACACAGTTTATTTACCAAGTATGTGTAGAAGACTTACATCATGTAAAATATCTGAAAATGTTATACAGAAATTAGAAATGTATGCAATAGAAATAATGTGTTTAAAATTAAATCATAAAACAAAATCAATAATAAAATAATAACTATTATGAAATAGCAATAACTCCTGATTGAAAGCTACTTAAAAATCAAATATGAAACTGTGTTTGAAAACTGTGGTTTCCATAATTTTGATTTTTTTTTTCCTTCGCATCTTGTTTTTATTTTGTTCGCATAAGTTTTCAGTCATCTGCCTCTGAATCACAGCTTTATTCTACTTTGGAAAGGCTGATACTGAATATACTATCCTGCGAACGATTCACAACCCATTATACAGTCTATCATTAGCTTACTGGAATAATTCAACATTTTAACCTTTAATAACATTATTTGCACAAAACTGATAAACTATATTGCTAAAGAGAACTGCTGAATTCTAGATTGAGACATTTAATTCGCTTACCCCGCTGTACATTTGTATGATTTGTAACTATTCAGGCTTTACCGTGCTTTTAATACAACCCAAGGCTACACTGTATTCAAAGCATTTTATAGGGGTTCCCTATTCAAAAGAATAATTGTGGCATCCTTGGACTACTGGCGATTTCTCAAGCTAACTGTATAATAACTGTATAATTAGAGAGAGAGTGCTATAGTGCGCTCTTGTGCCTATGACCGTATTTCAGCCATGTTATATCCAGCAGTAAGGCATGACCTCGAGTGTGATTTTGCTTTTATACAGCAGTTCTGCAAACACTATTTATTATCAACAGACTATGATTTGTTTCTTCATTTAGCCAGTTATTTTTGCTCTGCCAACACATATACATCCTCAACTGGTGGAACTTACTAACTGCTACCGGTGGAGCTGGAGACTGACGTTTAGTGTAAATGTAAACCATGAAGGTGGTGGACAGTCCTGTAAATATTCTAAGTTTCTCTTTATATTTCCACTATTCCGCTTTAGAATATCAGCTCCGTTAACTTCTGGGTTCCGGGGTTAAGTTCCAAAGAGAGTTAAATGAAAAGCTAGTGCTCTATGTTGGGTGTTATATCACATGTCTCAAACATATCAACTGGTACCCCTGATCAGGGGTTAGAGAGTGACTTGTAATGCAACCCTTGTGTTATGAAATAGGTAGCTTTGTAGCCACAAATAAAAACACACAAAAGGTTCAAATGTGATTCGGAAAGATGTTAGATGTAATTATTAAGGAGTCAGAATGTTTAGAAGTGTTTTTTTTTTTTTTGGCAGTCAGTTTCCCTCTCCTCAGTATTGTGAAACGTACATACCTACTTTCACCCATGCTGCGACCGAGTTGGGCCATGTCCACACGTAGCCGGGTATTTTTAAAAACTGAGATTTTGGTCTTCAAAGAGTTTTGGTCATTGAAAGCGAAGCTTTTGGAAAACTCCATCCGAAGTGAAGATTTTCAAAAACTTGTTGTGGGGACAGGGGAAACAGAAATTTTGGCTTGTTGTAACGTCACCATGTGTGCCGATGATGTAATTGTCTGTGTGCTAGTCTACTTGATTTGACGTCAGCTTTGTTTATGAGGAGATTTGTGCAATGGTGGACTTAAGGACAGTAAACCAGTGACTGTATTAACGTTGCTTACTGGACTTTTTACATGCATGTACATACACGGGCAGTTACTCACACATTATGTTAACGAACAGAGGTGTCTGAATGTACTACAAGGTTCACTGCGGCTACATACAAAATTCCGACGACACAGACCCCGCAGACAACGACTGCGGTATTGGACGAGACCCGGTCGGACTTCTACTAAGCGCAACCGGTGATGGCATTTCGTCTAGGCTTCTGATTGGCCCCATGTTGATTAGGGGTGCTCCTAACAGCACATAACAGGGCATTTGGCGTTTTCATGTGGACAAAGATATTTTTAAAACGTAGGCCGTATGGAGAGAATTATTTAAAAAAGTAGAAAAATCTCCGTTTTTAAAAATACCTGGCTACGTGTAGACATGGCCTTAGTGTAATTAGCGGTTATTAGAATACCTGGAACACGGAAGTATCACTCGTTCCAGTGATGTTAACACATATTACCCCTGGAAAGCTTCTCATCCAATCTGATCGTATCTAAACGTTGCTAAATGTACCTACATTTTTTATAATAATAAATAAAAAATGCTTAAATGTGCATGTTTTCTACACACATTTCTGACAGCAGCACAATTCCTGCACAGGGCACACTGTATTCATTCAGACTCAAAGGACATATTAAAGAGCACTGCATTAAACAAAAAAAGCCAGATCGATTCACTTAGCAACGATATGAATGCAGCAGACAGATTGTCACTTTGTATGACATGAACAAAAAAGCTTATTGAACACATTTTGGGGGTTTTCAGATAATTCTGCTCTGGATTGCTATTGATTTACTTCCCCAAAACCAGTAGATACCATCAAAATTTTATACTACAACATCACATTTAATAAAATCAAGAATAAACGTTTCAATGCCTTATTTAGAAAGTATAAGACCAACAACACAGTGAAAGCGAGAACTTCTGTTTCAGGCTTTGCGAGGACTGTTTTCTGATCTCACTGACTCTTAGAACCAACGCCGCCATTAATCTGAAGCATAACGAGCTCCAAATAAACATGTGGTGGCTGTTGTAGGTCATTAGACACCTTGATGCGGTCCATTAAAATAAATTAACTAGAAGATGTCTATGGCGAGGCAGCCCTTTGAGCTTGCTAATAAAGATAACTGCAGACTCAGAATGCACTTGCTTTAACGTTTGAGTCATGTCAAATAACAGGTGAAAGGATTCAGTAGGAAAACATTAAATAAACATCAGTTTCTGTTTTTTTTATATTCTTTACAGAAATTGTATTTTACAGAAAATACTATTTAAAAATAGTAATACAACATCTGGATGTTAAGGTTATAATTTAATGTCTCTAGACCTTCAATAATAATAATCATAATAATAATAATATAATTTCAAAGGCACGATCTAAAACAGAGAAACAATATTTCGGAGAATGCTAAACTTTTCTTGTCAATATGGTGGTATCTTTATCCATTGTACCTTTAATCTCGATCTTTTACCTGGAAACTTAAACATACAGTAATGCACTTTTTAAGGTAAATACTGTAGAGTCCATACATATCTAAAATATTTGAATGATCAAGGCAAAATCCCGTCCTCAAGCCAATGACAGGCTATGATTGGATTTTAAATGAATGATCAAATATCAATAAATTAAAGCAAGGTTGTACAAAAGAGCATACCAAAAAAATATCCAAAACAATGTGAAAGACTGATAAACATCTGCAGAAACAACATAGAACACGATGACATTAAATGTGGTTCTGGATTAGTGCTGCACAAATAATCACATAAAAATCAAAATCGCAGTATACACCTGTGCAATTATTTAAACGCAAAAAGCTGCTTTTTATTACAGGTAATAATATGCATTTTATGGAATTTATGTAGAGTTTGTCAATAATTCATGAATTAGCTTAAGTTTTAAAATAATTGTGAGTTAATTAATTAAAGTGAGTTAATTTAATAAATAAATATTGGCAAACATGAGATCGATTGTTCAACTTTTTGCAATGTCCAAATATGTATGAATGCAAAATGGTATATTTAATAGTTAAATGTTGCCGTTTAAATCACAATGTGATTTCTTTTATCAAATCATGCAGCTCTATTCCAAATATTACTGAATTATAGACAGTACTTATGTTTCTTACCTGGTTCCTGAATGTTTACTTTTTGGAAAAATTACTATATGGCTTATTTAAATTATTCATTTTTGATGTCAATGTTTTTCCTGTCATATGAGGTTATCTGTCTGTTTAAAGAAGCTGGTGAAGAGAAATACAATTGATTTTAGACACTGATAAATAAAACCATACAACTGAAAGAGGGTGAACCTTCTCTTTCCCAAGAATGTACATTACCAGACAAAAGTTTGGGCACACCTTCTAATCCCTAGGTCTTTCCTGATTTCTATTTCTTTTTACACTGTAAACCAATGCAGAAGGCATCCATAATATGCAACAATCTCCCTTTGAACAGTTGATATTGAGATGTATCTGCTACTTATCCTCTGTAAAGCCTTCATAACTTCTCTAATCTGAGCTGCTGTTAATTGGTGATTTTCGAGACTCTTAAATGAACTTCTCATCTGCAGCAGAGGCAAGTTCTGGTCTCGCTTTCCTGGAAAGGTCTTCATGAGATCCAGTTTCATCATGGTGCTTGATAGGTTTTGCAAACACACATGACAATACTGTTTTTGAAAGAACTATTCTAGAACAGCTGACCTTCTTGTCTTAAAATAACTATTGACTGTTGCTGTTGTTACTTAATTACCTAATGCCATACAGTTATGTCATAGTTTTGAAAAAATACAGCAATGTTCTAGACTAAATCACAAAACAAAAAACACTGAAGTAGAAGGTGTGTCCAGACTTCTGACTGACACTGTAATTGGACTGTAATAACCTTTCGGTGTAATGATACTAAAAACTTTTACACTTAAATATACGACCCCGGTCACAAGCAATATGACAGGCAAGAAAACTAACAGTTTATCACCTTTTCTTGAGAGTACACTCAATCTTGCTAGTCTCTTTCATGCCATGAAATTTGCTTTGCTCCCACTCTTCTCCTATCCCACTCTTCTGCTTATCCTTTCACTGTTACTAACATGGCTGACATAGAAAACTGTTTCAGATGCATTAGACTGAAGTATTTTTTAAACACTCCATGATGCATCACAAATCAATACTAGACAAGTTATATCAGTTTCTAAATGCCTTACGATGGTGCAGCATAACACTATGTCTTCTAAATGTACTTTGAGAAACCGACGTAACCTACTATTATTACCAACTATCAGTTAGAAGTTAAATGCCAGTTGAGGGAATATGACGTTGCTCTGGCAGGGATGCTCAGTGGTTACAGTTCTGAGCTGTTAATCTGAAGTTTGTACGTTTACATTTCAGCGCTTCTGACCCTTCAGCAAGAATTCTCTCTCTTCCATTGTATCCTCTTTTAACTCCCTTTTGGATGATTTTTAGATGTTTCTTAAAAATGGGTTTTGCCTTGCCAAAACAGTATAGGGCTCAAATTGTTCTATTAGATAAACCAAAAATTAAATCATTTGAAGTTGTTGTTGGCTGCTCCTATTGAGGGATCGCCACAGCAGACTGTTCGATCCGCACACAACTTGGCACTGGTTTTACGCTGGATGATCTTCCTGGTGCAACCCTTAACTTCCCTTCTACTCAACATTTTGATTGAATTTTTGGTGCAAGGTTCAATTTTCATAGTGTTTTCGAAGTATGATGAGTAATGATGAGTCACGCTGTCGTGTGTGTATTATGGATTTTGCTGGCTTGTATACACAGGCTTGCATAGTCTGTGTATACATGGTAAACGCATTGATTGGCTCTGTTGAGTTACGTGTATACCAGCTTTTGCTAGTGTGTATTCGTCCAAAAAAAAGCACTAGATGCTGTAACGTCATCTTACACATAACTGCTCATAACTTCACTTCTACTCAACATTTTGATTTAATTTATGGTGCAGGCTTAACTTCAGGCAGATACCGAAGGAAGTTCCATTAAAAAAATCTGAATGGACAGACATACAGACAGAAGAAATTTTCTGAGGCTGGTTTCTGGTCCTCCAATGTCTGAATCGTAAAGATATTATTAAAAGAGCGAGTTCTGACCAACGAACAGACAAAACCTTTCTTTTATTTATATAAATATAGATGGAAATCTAGCAAAAAGCTACAGTTCATTTTTAAACAACTTGACAACCCATTCATCAACCCTAACTGCCCCATCGGGCAAATACGGACTGTTGTGCTGTGCCAAGAAGAAGAAGAATGCATCATGAAAAGCCTTGCTGCAATTCAGGGTGAAAGAAATGCGCATACAGAATGAATGTAAATGAGATTTGACACTGCATTTAAACTCCTCCAGATTGTGGGCTGTTAAAAAAAAATGTCGGCAAAAAGACTTGAAGTCAAATGAAGTGTAAATTCTCAAGTGTCTGACTTCCTCGCGCACTGACTAAATAAGCCTTTTCTTTTTATTTAGTTGAAACAAAAATCACAGTACAGTAGGTAGTTAACCCAGACATCGTTAGCTGAATAAGAGCAGCGCTATTGCACCTGACCCGTGCAAGCTCGTGCTTTCCGTTAATGAGGCCGACCGCACGCGCACCGCCCGCGCGAGCTTCCGACTAAACTGCACGCTCGTGAACTTCGGAGCGAAAAGAATGTTAAATAACAAACGCGCATATTAATATTAACGCGGGGTTGTCTTTGCTATAGACGCGACCGACGCCTGCATGAGCCTCCTAAACACCGTGTGATGAAATCTTTAAAAACTAAAGTTAACTGCCAAACCGAAGGAGGACGACGTTTCGTTTCTTTTTCTTTTTTTTTTTTTTTTTGCTGCGTCGCGCGCGGACACAGCTCGCTTGACGTCAGCCTCCATCAGGAGGAGAAACAAAATAACACCTCGGTGCAAAAACGAGCATAAGCAAAGAAACACGCCTTAAAAACCGAACGCAGCGTTCGGAAATCGCACAATAACCCCAGCACGCAGCCCCAATCCGCCCTGCTCACCGAACAGAAAACCGATTCGTCCCGAGCAGGGTCGCGTGCAGTTCACGAAATAAAAAAAATGTCTATCGTTTCAAGTCGAGTTTTCAGACATAAAAGCGCCATACTCACAGTTAAAGACACAATCCAGCGGAATGTCGAAGGAGATGTGTTTTTTTGTGTTGTGGTTTGTGTTTAGGCAGAGTGCTGATGTGTGTGTGTGCGTGTGTGTGTGATATGGACGCTAGCTGGCTGCCCGCTGTCCTCTTCCTGCTTCGGCACGAGCAAGCTGCTCTCAACTTCAGCCGCACCAATGACAGCGGAGGCACGCGCAGCCTGACACTCTCAGCATCCAATCAGGAGCGGCGCCAGCTGTTGTTTCCAAGCTATAACTATTTGTAAATAATGCACAACATATCAGCTAAGTTTAGCTAGTTATTCTGGAGAAGGCGTGGATCAATATGTGGAAACATCCACTACTACACCAGGTTCTAAATACGCCTAATAAAAATAATAAAACAAACAAAATAACCCTTCATGGCATGAATACAGGTCTTGAAGATGTCTATAATTTTTAAATGATATTTTATACATATCATATAATAGTAGATTTTCTGAAAACAACTTATAAGATTTTTTCTTTTTTTTTTTTTACACACACAATAGTACAAATGGTGGCACGGTGGCTTAGTGGTTAGCACTGTCGCCTTGCACCTCCAGGTACTTGGTTTGATTCCTGCGTTAGGTCTGTGTGCATGTTTTCCCAGTGCTTGGTGGGTTTCCTCCGGGGTCTCCGGTTTCCTCCCACAGTCCAAAGACATGCAGATTAGGCTAATTGGCATTCCCAAACTGCCTGTAGTGCGTGAATGTGTACAGAGGTTCTTAGATGGATGGATGAAATAGTACAAAAATATTTAGACCAAGGGTACTGAATTAGTTCCCATCAATAAAATTTTATTTGACCTGAGGTCTGAATTTCATGTTTACGTTAGGATTCAAATCTCTCTCTCTCTCTCTATAAATTGCTATAGTATTTCATATATACAGTATATATATATATATATAATATTGTAATATTATATATAATGAGGGCACTGGTGGCTCAGTGGTAGGTGTTTCGCCTGCAATACTGAAGGCCCGGGTTCAATTCCAAGCCAGTGCCCAAACCCCAGTCACTGGAAGCAGCCCAGCTAAAATGGGAGGGTTGCGTCAGGGCGGGTATTTGGCGTAAAACTTGTGCCAAGCTTGTATGTGGGGATCGGATGGTCTGCTGTGGCGACCCCTTACCAGGAGCAGCCGAAAGACCAAATACAAAATTATATTACAATATTTAGTAACTGCATTAAACATGTGGACAATTTGAACTTTGGCCATGTACATTTTCTTTTACAAGGGGGTAAAAAAGTTTTGAGATTAGCTCTGTTTACAAGAAAGTGCTTTATTACTTATTACTTACTTATTAATATTTTATTATTATCTGGCGAGTAGGGTGGTTATGGAAGTTCTCTGACGATCATAATTGCCAAATTTTTTTTAGCATTTTCAGGGGTTGGGCTCGTTGAAAGTTTTCCTGATTTCTCGCCATCTTCCAGCGCTGTTCTTTCACTCTTAAAGTGTGTGCCACTCAAAACACCTTGAACGACTCATTGCAGCATTGCCGTAAATTTGCCCAATCGTCATATGTCTCTGTGGCAGATTTGCCTAGTTTTGCGCAGTATAGATATGTCCATTCATCTTTGAAGTTTAAATTTTCATAGTATATGCTCTGTTTTTTGGAGTAAGCCATTCTCTGACGAACTTTCATTTATGTTTCTTCAGCACATTCTGTTCATACACGGCAAACTATTGTATTGATTGGCTCTGTTGAGTATAACGCTTTAACAATGGCAACTGTCGTAAAGCAGCTGTACAGAATAAAAAAAAAATTAGGAATTGATTGTGAACAAAAGTGAGGAAATATGTATAAATCGTTATAAAGCACTAAAAAAAGTTTCACACCACAATACCCAAGTGAGCCTGTTTTTTTTTTTGTTGTTGTTTTAATTTTTTTTTTTTTAATGATCCGCTACACTAGTTTTGATTAAAGGTACAGGCTATTTGTTGGTACCCTGAACTGTCTACAGTAGATGGCACAGTCCCAGTGTTCTAAGTGTAGGTTGAAAACACTTGTTTATTCATGAATTTTGTGAATTGTTTTTCTTAGGCAAATAAGCAAATCTGGAGGGTTCATGAGCATGAACAGTTTTGGTAAAGGAGACGTTTAGATGTTGTCCGCCATTGCATGTCAATAAAAATACTTAATCTCTCTCTTTCTCTCTCGTTCTCTCTGTCTCTCTCTGTCTTTCTCTCTGTTTAGCTACACAGGCTACTCATTAAGCAGCAGTAATCCTGACCCCTTCTGATTCATCCTGATGCTCTTCATCTGGTTTGTGTTCTCATCACTTGGAAACCAGTTGCAGCTACCGAGGACGGCCTCATACAGACAGCCTAAAGATACACTTGGAAACCATGGAGATGTCTTTGAACTGCAATTGGTTTGAACTGCCACACCAGCATAATCACTGCAATTGTCATCAACAGGTTTGCCCTCAAGTCTCCACTACTGAACAGCTGATGATTTCACCAAAACACACTTTATCTTAAAACTATAATTAATTTTCTGGTTTATAGGTTCCAGATAAGGATTGGTTCCCCTTTAGGCCTGGTTCCTAAAAATATTTCTTCCTCATATAATCTCAGGGAGATTTTTCCTTGCCACTATCCCCTCTGGCTTGCTCATTAGAAATACATTTCTAAATGTGACCCAGTCTGTGAAAATCCAGCTAAAGTCATGTTTTGGGACTCACTGTTTCCTACATAAATCATAAATAATTAAAATGATTTTATGTTAAAAGAAATTGTGGAATTTATATAATTTTGTAAAGCAGTTTTGGATAAAGGTGTGTATATTTGAGCAAAATGTAAAAAGTGCAAACCAATGTATTGGGGTAGTATACGAGCATGCAAAAACAGTTTTCTAGAAGGAATAAACATTCAACATCATACACTCATATATCAAAATATATCAAATTATAAGAATAGCCAAAGTAGGAAATGCAACAGGCAAATTAACTCGAAATCAGTTTTATGGCCTGGCCTAGTGTTGATTCTTTCAACACAAAGTGTTGAATTTGCATTTGGTACTGGACCCATCAGAGACACCCATCAAGTCACCAACTTGACACATTTTTAAAAGGACTGAATAGAATGGTGAGGTCACCAACACCAAAAGACCCGGAACACTGAAAAAGACAACTGAAGCTGATGATCACTTTTTTTTTTCCTTAGTGAAGAAAAAACACCACAATATCTAGTCAATTTATGAACACATTGGAGGAGGTCTACAATCAATAAATACTTTCATGAACATAAATACTGAAAAAAAAAACAGAAAGACTAGATCATAATTTGCTAGACAAGATCTAATAGATGCTTGGGACCAGACTGAAAGAGATGACTCTGGAAAAGAAAAGAAAGGGCTCATAACCCAAAGTATACCATATCACCTGTCAACCATGGTGGAGACAATGTTAAGACATGGCCGTATATGACTGCCAGTGGAATTTGGTCACTGATGTTTATGATGACCTGAGTGCTAAAAGAAGTAACTGGTGAATTCTAAGGTGTATAGAGCTATACTGCAAAACTGATAAGACAGCACTTCACAATATGTCTAATCTTAATGCACCATGAAAACAACCCAAGACAAAGAAATAATTTTTTTTTTAATTAGTTAGTCAACTGGCCCTTAACCTAGCTGAGAATTATTTTCAATTACTGAACTGAAGGGAGAAAAAAACAGAAACAATGAGCAAATGATGTCTGCAGTAAAGGTGTGGCAAAGCATCTTAAGATAGGAAACTCAGCATTTGGTGATGTGCATGGTTTCCAGACTTCAGGCAGTTAAGTTTAAAATTAAACCCAGTTAAAATAACCCCAATATTTATGATAATATTAATTTGTCCTATTACTTCGGAGCCTCGCAAAATGGAGGGACTTTGTAATAAATGATTGAATGGAAAGTCATTCCAGATTCACATGGCTTATCTGCCATTTTGGGGGAAGAAAAATTATGCTCTTTAGCCTTATTTTTGACTAATAATTCATAACATTGCATCTATTCTCTAAGTGCTCCAATACCAGAGCTTGCTAAACTTTCTGTCACCCTTGGGTTTCATATTTGTGGGTGACTCATGATGAGTCAAAAGAGAGTGCTGATATTGTGTCAGTGTAGTATTCTTTAGGCATTAATAATAGCATGATATCACAGAAGCCTATTTTGTATTAAACTGTAGTGAACATAATCACAGTATTTTAAATCTGGTTCTTCACAAGATGTCTTTCTGATATTGTTTTGGGGAGCTTTTCTATGCCAATGTTACCTTTGGCTTGTTCACTACGGCCTAAATCTATCTAATCTCAGTGTCTGTAAAGCTGTTTTATAACTATTGTAATTGTTAAAACTGTAAAAAAAAAAATAAAATAAAAAAAAATCAAACTGAGCTGAAAAATGAATTAAATTTTCTTCAGGGACGAATTCCTCGACGGTTTGATTTTCCACCTTGGGTCTGTGTGCATGAAGTTTGCATGGGTTTTGTGTGTTTCCTTCCACAGTCCAATGACATGGCGATTAGGTTAATAGGCATTCCAAAATTGCCAGTATTGTACAGTATTGCCACACAAACTGTGTGGCAATACTGTACAACACTGGCACATACAGTGTGTGTTTGTGTGTGTGTGTGCCCTGAGATGGACACCCAGTCTCATGCCTAAAGTCTCCTGGGAAGGGCTCCAGGACTATGACTGAATGAATGAATTAATGTTTCAGTGATTAAAAAAAAAAAAAGTGATTGAGCAGTTAATGAGTAAGAGAGAGGTTGAGAGAGAACAAATTAATAAATGGGAGAAGGTTCACAAGCTCAATGGATTAACGAGGACATACTTAATGTACATACTTAATGTACATATAGTAAGAGGGGGAAGTTTTTAGACCCTTTCAAGTTTTCCACATTTTGTTTGAAGTATTTTGTTAATTTATAAAGAAAAAAAAGATTGAAATCTTCCATTAAAGCATCTTTGGCAGCAATGACATCACATCTGCTTGGGAATGATGCTATAGGTATGGTACACCTTTCTTTTGAACATTACTCCCACTCTTCTCGGCAGAATCATCCAAGCTCAACCAAGTTCAAAGGGCAGCATCAGTCCACAGCTATTTTCAGGTCTCTCCAGTGAATCTTTATTGGGTTCAGGTCCAGATTCTGGCTGAGTTCTGATTTGTTCTGAAGCCACTCTTTTTTTTTTTTTTTTTGAGTTGGTATGCTTGTTCTATCATCATCTTGTTGAAATCTAAACCATCACCTCAGATTAAGATCCTACTCTGACTAGACTCCTAGTCCCAGTTGCATAAAAACATCCCCACAGCATGATGCTGTCACCATGCTGTCTGTAGAGATGGTTTTAATCAGGTGATGTGCAGGGCCTGATTTCTTGATTCGATTTGTTCAATCTTTGTGTCATCAGACAAGATTTGGTTTCTCATGGTCTAAGAATCCTTTAGGGGCTTTTGGCAAACTCCCAGTGGGCTTGTCCCCTTATTTCAAATTACTCAGCTCAGCTGGGTGGACAGATCTGGGAAGACTGTTGTTTGTTTCAAATCTCTTTTTCATTTGAGAATGATGGAGGCTACTGTTTTCCTGGGCACTTTGAGTGCTGCAGAAATTGTTTTGTATCCTTCCCCAGAATCCTGTCTCGTAGGTCTACTGATAATTCTCTCAACCTCATTGATTTGTTTTCACTTTGACTGACCCCACCTACCACAAGAGCTTATACACTATGTACATTTATGGCATTTGGCACACGCCCTTATCCAACAGTTGAGGGTTAGGGTTAGGCAACTTTGTGGGTAAGGGTTAAGATTAGGGTCCAACTGTGGCAACTTAGTGGTACTATTTAGTAGCCCATAGCATTTATCTAGCAATTTTGTCTCAGTCTATGTCATTATTAATATCTTCCTGTACCACCCAAATCCATGGTCACAAGCCACTCATTTTCAATTACATGAATAAAATACACAATTTTATTCATTTATTTATTTTCTATACTGCTAAGGCTGTAAAGGATTATGGGAAGTCTGAATCCCAGGAGACTTGCATGAGGTGGGGTATATCCTGGACAAGGTGCCAATCCACTGCAGGGCACACACAAATACACACACTACAGGCAATTTGAGAAGGCCAAAAAAAAAATGTATCTGCCTTATCTGCATGTCTTCTGGTTGTGGTAGGAAACCTGAGGAAACCCACCAAGCATGTGAAGAACAGGCACAAACACTAGAATTGGGATTGAATAAGATGTAAAACTGCAAAAAAAATAAAATAATCACCAGTGTTTATTCAACACTTTTAGAGTTTATTTGAGTCCAATTGGACTGGTATAAACACTGCTGGGTGTTAATGCAACACTAAGCGTTAATTCAACACTGGGGAATTTGCTGTGTACTGCTACTGGGAATAAGGGATGGTGGTTCAGTTCTTTTCCCCTCAGCATTGCACATATTTTTAATTCTGAGCATGTTTTTAATCCTGGGCCAGCCAGCATACAAGTTTTGGCTGTGTTATTTTTTTTTCTTTTCTGACAGGGACAAAAGTAGTGTAGTATGGTACTTTTACTTGTGTAGCAAATTATTTTGAGCCACACTAAACGAGTGAGGTGTTTGGTCCATAGGAATTCCATCTCTTTTCTGAGTCAATGCAAACAGCTCAGCTTCTATTTTTTAAACCGCAAAGCATTTGTTTAGAATCATGTTAATTAAAGTTTCAATAAATATCAGTCATACAGTAACACATATATATACTCCACTATGCTTAGCATTTAAATATATATTTAAATGAATGGAAAACTAACAATGCCCTGTAATGTGCTTGCTTATATTCAGTAAATAATGGTAAATGACGAATACATGCCACAACATCAGTGGCTGAGTTTAGTGCACTGGCCAGGAACCGGACCCGGGTCTACCACTTGGCAGAAGAGGATTTGATCACTTAACCACCAATATTCTTTGCACCATATATGATTAAATAATAACAAATACAAATTCATTTGGCAAAAGAAATCACAGTGAATCCTGGCACGAAGCAAGAGAATTTACCAAATATAACTAAATCCCCACAGGAAGTAAGCAATCAAAAGAGTAAAGAGAAGCCAAAGTTAATTTGCCATTGTTCGAATTAAAAAATGAACTCTGTTTTAAAATGCCAAAGAGGCTGCTGACTATTGAGTCAGAGCCTGTTAGAGAGCTGGGCGGTGATAATTTCCTGAAAAACTTCGCAAAGTGGCAAACAAGAAAGAAATCTATGACCTATGATAGACAAGACTGCCTTACGGTATGTACAGCCGCAGACAAATTAAATACTCTCAATGAAATGTGATGTAGTAATGCAAGCTTATGTGGCCTTAAGTACTGTATGTGACCACCTGACCATCACACCCAGATGTGTGTGCTGAACATCCCTTTTCAAAACTATGAGCATTAATATGGAGTTTTTACTAGTGTAATGTGATTGGAGCATGATTGTGGGGATTTGCTCAATCAGTCACAAGAACATTATGATGTCAGGCAATGATGTTGGGCAACAAAGCCTAGTGCATAGTCTGAACTACAATTCACTTCCAAGGTGTTCAGCAGGGTTGAGGTCAGAAATCCTGTGCAAGTCACACAGGAAACAGCTTGCACTCAAAACTTTTTATGCATTAACATGAAATGTATTACTACATCTGACACAGAGTTATTATGTGGTATTACCCTCACAATTTATGTTAGGTCAACATTTTTTTTTATTCACACAATCACAAAGTCAGATTGTGTGTTTTTAAGCAGAAAATGTATATCTAAATGATATAAAATTGTTAAATGAAATTTAAGAACACTCATCTACACTTTTATCTTCCATACAACTTATCCTTTGTTGGGTCATGCAACTTATTGCAAGGCACAAGTACACACTTACGAAAGTAACAGAAACTCCACCCACACAGACCAGAGCAAGATTCAAACCTCCAACCCTGAGAAGCTGGAAGGCAACAGTACTAATCACTGAGCCACCATGCCATTCATGTGCTAACCAGGCTTGTACATATTTTTCAACTATTCTAATATAACATATTAGAATATTTGACTACACTAAAAAAAGTACTATGAAATATGGCCTAAGTAGAGTGTTGAGCTAGGTTAACATTTGGATGGGAGGCCACCTGGAAATAGTATGGCTTAGTGGTTAGTGCTGTTGCCTTCCACCTTGAGGGTTCAAAGTTTCAGCCTTGCTCTGGTCTGTGTGGGCGGAGTTTGTATGTGTGTCCTGTAACTTGTATAAGTGTGTACTTGTGCCCTGCAGTGAGATGATCCCCCCAGACCCAACAGGATAAGGTGCATGAAAGACAAAAGCGTTGTTTTCTTATTTTCATTTGACAATTTTATGTCACGTAGAAATATTTTTCTGCTTAAAAAACACAATCTATTTATCAGTGTAAATAAAAAAATATTTATAAGCCTAACAAAACTTTTGAGGATAATAGGATAAAATAACTTTGTGTCAGGTGTACTAATACTTTCATGTTGATGTATTCAAAGTTTTGTGTGCAAGCTGTATATTTAAAAAAATTATGTAGAGTGAGAAAATCTGGATTTACAGTCCATGTCTTTATGAATCTCACTTTATACCCAAGGGCATTACCATGCTGGAGCAGGTTTTGGGCTAGAACCCTTCTATTTAGTGAAGGGAAACCTTAAACCCAAAGCACACAAGGACATTCAAGACAATTGTGCATAATTTAAGTTGGTTGTCACTCTCTCTCGACTGCATATCATATCATTACTCTAAAAAGCCACTATTTACCAACCCAAATCCTGGGTAACAAGCCACCTAGTCCTGCACAGGATATGACTCATTTTCAATTAGTGTCAACAACCTTCAGCAACAAGTGGCGGTACAAATGGAAGCAAGGCAACCTGGTGATAATGGAATCAAAAGAAAAGCACCGACTGTAAGCTCGGCCGTGATCACTTGACTGCTGCTTAATTAGAAGATCAGGTCGATCTGGTCCAAGCTCTTGAACTTTTTTTCTTTCTTCGTCCGATCGCCTTGCGAAGGGGAATTATAGAATTTTCTCTCATATTTAGCTGGCTTCCAATCCAGTCAATCACTATTCAATACGTTAACTAACAATCTGCGGGCCGTTAATAAGACTCGTTGAGAATGATCCAATCACATGAGCCCAAATATTTAAAAACAATATTAATTCGCTAAGAACAAAAATGTGAGGGTTCGAGGCGCACAGTGCTGCGCCCCAAGAATGATTTGATAAAATCCAATTAGAGCTCAGCCTCAAATCACATGCTTTTAAAAAATTTTGCGCGCCTACATAGACACCCCCCCCCCCTACACGAACACAAATGAACATGATACAGTTTAGATTTTTTTTTATTGTAAATAAATTTAATCAAGAAATATAGCAGAATATTGCTGACTAAATTACTTTATTTTATTATTAAAAGAAATATTTCTTATGTTAAATAATTACATGTTAAAGTAGCATTCTTCTCTGGCTAACTTTAAGGGGGCGGCGCCCCAGCGCCCCTTATTGACCGGCCACCACTGGTTGAAAGCTACCCCAGTGTTGCAAGATATTAAACTTTAAACTTGGACATCTCTAATGGGCTAATCTCACAGAATAAACAGAATGGAATTGAAGGGACATACCTACAGTATGTGGATCAACACAGAGGCGACCAGCTATGACGTGACGTCTGACCAGTTATGACGTCACAGTGGAGCTGTGACGCGAGGGAAATACACTTGGGCATCAGTACAAGTTTACTAAGGTCAAATACAAAAACTGAACAAAAACCTGTTCCATCCCTGTGAAGCTTCGATTGTGTGTGGATGTTGTTGTTTTTTTTTTTTTTAACCACAAAGCCCCCCTCCCACCCTGTACGCGCCGTGTGCACACACACACACACACACGCCTTATGTGAGGGTGTAAACCTGTACCATGTGGCATGTGTTTAACCGCGAATGGAAACATTTACAAGGCCATTACAAACAGGGAAACCACAATCATGCTCAAATTTGTCTGGAAGTGATACGGAGTTGGACTGCAGAGCCTTTTCCAGCGCTGCGTCAGCTGTCACATTCACACGTTCTCATACACACCATGACACATGGTAAATATGTCACAACTGGTTACAACTGGTTATGCTTCAAATATCATTGCGACTTATTTTAAATTAAAGGAAAAAATATATTTTAACAAACAGAAATACTTTTGTTTGAAAGCAAGACAAACGCGTCATTAAAGTTTTCATCCAGGATCCTACATACTGAGCCATTACTGCGTTGGTGTGTGTGTGTGTGTGTGTATATAAATGTGTGTGTGTGTGCAATGTTTTCAGGCGTCTTCCGCTCTACCCCGCGTGAAACCTCAAAATAATTCAGCAAACGAGGAAAACAAGTCTACGCGCTCAGAACAACATCAAAGGCAAAAGAGATACATATGTACACATTAGCCCTTTTATCATCCCGGTAACCATAATGGCTAAAATAAGTATAAATCTTAATCTGTAAGAGTTAAATGCAACCCGTTGTACCTTTAAACACCAGCAGTAGCTCATGTCTTACCTCGGAGCCGGGGCTGAAGACTGTAGAAGCGCAGCAGAGTCCACACTGTCCTTACCCGCAGGAGGAAGAACCCGGATGTTACCGCACAATTAGTTTGAAATGTCTTTCCCGACGCTGGAACTCAACGCCTTGTTCAACGTATAGCTACTATGTTTTTTGTTTTTTAAATAACCGCATCATCCTGATGTCGATGTCCGATCACATGGTCCTTAAAGGGAAACGACTGCGTTAAAAAAAAAGAAATGCAAAATCCAATGTCGTGCATGTGTCGCTTTCCAATGTCCAAATAGCAACCCATAAGTACAGTAAGTGGAAATGCGCAGTTGAGATCCGATTTATACGACCCACATAGCCCGAGCCACCACTGCGGTTGGTCTCATGTTAAAACCCCCCTACGCTTAAGTCAGCACGTGGGTCCAGTGTGAAGCCCCTCAGAAGTTCATAAAACATACAATCTTTGAATATTAACTATTAGCATCGTCTCATAGTCTTCTGAAACATTACAATCCACCACGCTCCTTAAGATCGCAAATCTCCGGACTTCTGGTAGTTCCCAGAATATCAAAATCTACAGCTCCTGGAAAGCTTTGGAATAGCCTTCCAGACAGTGTTCGGGGCTCAGACACAGTCTATCAGTTTCAAAGTAGACTCAAGACACATGTCTTTAATCTGGCATACACATAATTCATCACATAACCTCGTACTCCAGTATATCTAAATGCACACTCCTATCTAGTGCCGCTAATATCCTGAACGGCATCTACGATAATTATTTTCCAACTGTTATTCCTTTCTCTACCCATCCCGAGGCAACTGGATACTCAGCTCCAAAAGGCAGAGTCCAACCCTGCGAAGATCTTGAGGCATTCATGATGCTCCTGAGCTCCCAGTGATCCAGACCCCCCTCTGTCCTCTGCACCTGCTGACTCATCCCTGTGCTGAACTGGACTCCATGATAACTTGGACAGCTTTTACAATACTGAGCTTCCGGCAGCCCAACACATGATGTCGTTATATAATTTCTGTTATCCGCCATCACTCAAATGAGGATGGGTTCCCTGTTGAGCCTGGTTCCTCTCAAGGTTTCTTCCTATTGCTATCTCAGGGAGTTTTTCCTTGCCACCGTCGCCCTCGGCTTGCTCATCAGGGACAACCTCATTATTATCTAAACACATTTTTTCTCACTCATACACACTTCCATAACTTTTCTTTTCATTTTGTGAAGCTGCTTTGAGACAATGACCATTGTTAAAAGCGCTATATAAATAAAATTGAAATTGAATTGAACAGTGGTTAGCACTGTCGCCTTGCACTTCTAAGGTCCAGGTTCGATTCCCGCCATGCAAGGAGTTTGCATGTTCTCCCCGTGCTTGGCGGGTTTCCTCCCTCACGTTAAAAACATGCAGATTAGGACACGCTAATTGGCCTTTCCAAATTGACTGTAGTGTGTGAATGTGTGTGTAAATGTTCACCGGCGGTCCCACCATGGTCATAAAATGAGAATAAATACAATATAATCAAATAAATACAATCTCCACTAGCCTCCACGGTCCCTAGTTGGATTGCAGAGGTTCCTAGATGGATGGTGACTTTTACCTGCTATTACCTATTAACTAACCATTAAATAGCCTTTCAAGTATTCAGACCATTACATTACAGTGCCGTGAAAAGACACCTGGCTGGCAGCTTATCTGCCACATTGCACAGTTTCTTTGCCAGATATAATGGTCCAACATTGATCAAGGTTGACAAAGCTAGTCTTCGACTGGTCCTATGTCGGAGTCTTATTATATGAGGTTATCATATTGTGGAGACTGAATGCACTGACACTAATGTAGGGTAACTGTTTTTTTTTACATTATGTACTCATCACTGATTATTTATTTCAGGTTTCTGAAAACTGTATCATGCAATGCTGCTAATATAGCTGAACAAGAGGTAATTCTGGGTTTTCATTATTGAATGCAATAAATTGGCTAATTCCTTTGTTGAAATCGGTCATACATCTTGTTTTCTTAATTAGCTACTTATATAACAAATATTATACGGTAATTACCAGCAAAAATTATTCATTGTGCTGGTCAACATTTGGTAGGTTAATTATAGGACTGCTTGAATATGAGGAAAGGCAAAAGCCTTATTAACATTAGCAGGAAGACATCTTGCTGATATTTATGACAGGGGAAATTCATTTCCATAGAGGTCAATTTTTCCTTCAGCCAGCATTTTTTCAATTGCCATTTATTCTTAGTTTTTAATCTGTTGCCCCAATATATAAAATTAGAAATGATATGTATAAGAGGTAATTTAATTTGAACTTTTCTCACTTTTATGCCGTACTGTCAAACCCCCTTCCTACGATTCTGAACATTTCAAATCTGCATTTTCATTCAATTTCATTTTCAAAACTGCAGTGTGACTATACTGCATTCCTGAAAACAAAGGGCTATCTAGCAGTATAATTAGGGGTTTTAGTATTCCAATTCAAACCAGTTGTGATAAGGAAATAGTCCACTGTAGGGTTACACATTAAATAATTAAAGGTTTCTTTAGAAGGCTGTGCTGCAACATCAAGCGTGTTCTGAATAATAACAGGTGTCATAACACTTACCATGCTGATCAAATTATAATTTTGTGTTGATAAATAAATATTTCCAAACATCATCTTAAGGAGATCATTTGTCTTATCATTCACTTTTTGCCTAGATATATACATTTGAATGCAAATTCAGTTTAACAATTAAATATTGCAGTTTAAATAGCAACCACAATATGTATCCAAATAATCACAATGTAATTTTTGGATCAAATCATGCAGTGCAATAATTTGGTAATTCAAAAACTATTTTCTTCCTTCCAGCACTTATGATAGTGTTTTGGCAGATAGTGGCTGGTCAGGGTACAATGGATTTCCTAGATTTGATAATGATAAAAAAAAAATGTGTCCATTGTAGCATATATAGACAAGCCACAACGCTACAACCACAGCCAAGTGAATTAAATAATGTTGATTATCAATTATATACCAGTAAACTGATGACAGGATCATACGCACCTAAGGCTCTTTTATGGCTGTGGAGACCAAAGGCCTCTGCGTCTGCTCCCATCTCATAGAAACACCAATGTAGCATAAAGTACTAAAAATGCACGCCCTGGTGGAAAGGTATCAGAACACCCAGTGCATCACAGCCTGCCATGTTTAGGGAAGACAAATAATTCAAGGTCACTGACAGCCTCCAAAATCCCCAGATCGATCAAGTGTCCATGGAATGCGCTGGACAAACAAGTCCAATCAGTGAGGCCTCACAGCCCCCAACATATTCACTGACGTTCTGATCCCAGACACCACAGTACAGCACCAGAGGTCTTGTGGAGGTCTTGAGGGGCCAGAGCTGTCCTGGGAAACAAGGGAACCCTACAAAGGATTTGTGCTGAACCCTACCAAGAATTCAACTAAGGACCTTGGAGCTGTGGATAGCTCTGTTCATTTCATTAATTTTCTGGGGGCTCAGTGGCATATCACAACCCTGACCACAGGGCCAACCCAACACATACTGTTTGTTGGGCTAATTCTAAACCTGTCATGTTAGGCCCAATTTAAATATGTATAGTATATATAGCATATATAGTATATTTAGTATAGCATATAAAGTTTTTCACCGTCAGAGAGTTTGTGTTATTTATTAACCAGTACAGTACATTACCACATCCCTAACAGTCACTCTTAGTTACAGTGGGTGTCACTGCTGTCCTGAGAGTGGGAACTGAGAAGATGGTCACTGAGTGTATGTCCATGGTGCTTAATCTATTCCCCACAAAACAACTCCGCAAATAAGTTGCAGCAGGTGGCAACCAATTAGGCTGTCAACTTATAGGATGACTGTGAGATGTTGAGCATCTTTTAATGCATGATTACAGGTTTGGGGACCATTTGTGGTTTTTACCCCTTTAAATTGTCCACAAACCCTAAACACTGCCTGTTTACACTGCATTTATCACTGGTATCAGTTACACTTTAAGCCTTTCATTAAATGCTTAAGGAAACAAGTAATTATTCTATCTGCCAGTTATCCTCACCATTTTTTAAAT
>JAOVVA010000035.1:340789-359975 GCA_028565275.1 Leiocassis micropogon
ATATACAGGTGAAATGCGAAAAATTTGAATATCATGCAAAAGTTAATTTATTTCAGTAATGCAACTTAAAAGGTGAAACTAATATATGAGATAGACTCGTTACATGCAAAGCAAGATAGTTCAAGACGTGATTTGTCATAATTGAGATAATTATGGCTTACAGCTCATGAAAACCCCAAATCCACAATCTCAGAAAATTTGAATACTGTGAAAAGGTTCAATATTATAGGCTCAAAGTGTCCCACTCTAATCAGGTAATTAAGCCATAACACCTGCAATGGGTCCCTGAGCCTTTAAATGGTCTCTCAGTCTGGTTCAGTAGGAAGCACAATCATAGGAAAGACTGCTGACCTGACAGTTGTGCAGAAAACTATAATTGACAGCCTCAAATGGAATTGCAAAAGAAGTTGGATGTTCCCAAAGTGCTGTATCAAAGCACATTGATAGAAAGTTATGGGAAAGGGAAAAGTGTGGAAGAAAAAGGTGCTCAAGCAGCAGGGATGACCGCAGCCTGGAGAGGAATGTCAGGAGAAGGCCATTTTTAAAAGTGTTGGGTGTCAGTGTTGGGTGTCAGTGCATCAAGAGCCACCACACACAGACGGAACAACAAACAACGTCAGAAGCGTCTTACCTGGGCTAAAGAAAAAAAGAACTGATCTGTTGCTCAGTGGTCCAAAATCCTCTTTTATGATGAGAGCAACTTTTGCATCTCATTTGGAAACAAAGGACCCAGAGTCTGGAGGAAGAATGGAGAGGCACACACTGCAAGATGCTTGAAGTCCAGTGTGAAGTTTCCACAGTCTGTGTTGATTTGGGGAGCTGGGTTTTCATGTATGTATATACATACTAGAGGTTTCACACTTATATTATTATCCTGATGCCTGCGTGCTACCATGACCTGTGTATGTAGTGTGCGGTCAACCCGCTGCCACTCTTTACGCTGTAGACACTGTAGTTTTACTACTGAAACATTCAGAGATGAATGCCTGTGACGGATACACAGTATGACATAGACATTAATGATGATGCTGCACACACACACACACACGCACACACACACATAGATATATACAGTATATATTTGTGTGTGTGTGTGTGTGTGTGTGTGTTGTGATAACATCGCTTTCTGTACACATCTTGGTTGTATGATAAATATGCTTCCATATTCAAAATATGATTCTGAAACCATAAGCTAGCATTTCTTCAAATGGCATTTGAAGAAAGGACTTGATTTGAAGTATCACCATTAACTACAACTATGATGGTGTTATAACATTAAACCCTACAATACATATTGAAAAACTTTGTGAATAATAAAGTCAGAAAAGTTTCCCTTTTAAAAATTGAAAGCACACAAACATATTCAAGAACTTCTCAATTTATTATGAATAATTTGCACCCACAGAAGCACTCTGTTTGACAGATACAAAGGTTTCTGTAGTAAGGTCCAACCTGTGGAAAATACATCCTGAATGAAACACCAGTCAATCACAAGGCTCTATGCACACACAGCCATACACACACATGCACATGCACACACACACACACACACACACACACACACACACACACACACACACACACACACACATACAAAAACACACCTTTGTTCTTAGGGGAAAATACAGTAATCAATCCACCTACTAATGTGCAAAACCACATGCAGACATTATTTCAGGATCAGTCCAAGGACCCTGCAGCTGTGCACTTGCTGCACCTCTCTGACACACTGTAATGTTATTATAAAGAAATAAAAATGATAATAATAACAATGTAGTGAAAAAATATAAATATATTAATGATGACTAAATCCACAACAAGATAGAAAAAAAGGATAACGCGATTCTACTGTATATGAGAATAAATAAATGAGTTGTAAAAAATATTCTATGTTGTCTAATAAGAAACTAATAAGAGATAACATAAACTAACATAAATAACCTCTATAAATAATCACATAAATTATCACATATCTCAGCACTAATTACAGTCTCTTCCACTATAGTCTATGACTTAATAAATATATCAATTATTTAAATAACAATATGTGCTATTTAAACAGTTAGTTAATGGTGGCTAAAAATACCCTCAAAACACGCCATTTTGAAATAACAGGATTTTAACTAATACAATCAAATTGTCACATTCGTTTATTACACTTTTTTTTTTTTCAAATTTCCTTTTTGAAATCTGCATGGTTAGTTATTCTTTCATGAAATGCTTCACGCTGAAAAAGTTATGTCCCATACCATAAATATATGGGATGATACCTGTATATAATGTTGCAATGAAGAATTCCAGCTGAGACCAAGCAGGAAAGTCATATGGATTAAACACTAAGTGAAGGATCAGATATAAAATGCAGTCCACCTGGAAGAGTGTCATTGCAGCCAGAATCCCGATGGTGCTCCGATGGAACACATCATGCTCATGATGATGATGATGGTGGTTGTGGGCAACTGTGGCATCTGACTCATGATGTGCATCTACCGCCTTTTGCTGAATACATAAAATCTTGATGATTAAGAGACTTGTCCATGTGACAATGATGAGAGGCAAAACATGACAGAAGATGATATAAAGGTACCGGTAAACATTGTTTAAAGTTGGACAGTTGGCTTCTGAACACAGGAAAAAATCTGCTGGACAGAGTTCTCTAGTAGAATTTTTCATAGGCAAAGTGTCGTGAGTTATGAAGTAAGTTGGAAGACTGAAAAGCAAAGCTAGCAAAACGCATCCCACACTAAGACCAATGGCAGCATCCCTGCTATCCATAAAGATAGGTGCGATTATCCTCATGGCGGCATTGTGTATCTTCTGATAGCGGTAGATGCAGATAAGCACTGTGAAAAAGATGCTGACATTTTCTCCACAGATCTTTAAAAGTTTGAGCACAATGCATGAAATGTTCAGATTGTGCATAGATTGAATTATGGCATCGTAGATGTCCACAAGCATAATTTCCCCAAGGTTTGCGATAGCCAGTCCAAGCAGGAACACTTCAAAAGTCTTCACTCGTGTCAAATGGAGAACAGATATGATCAAGAACCCATTTCCTAATATGCCAATGGCAGAAAGAATGATCCTTAGCAAAAATAAGGGAAAAACACTTTGCTCCATCAGAGTACCTGTGCTCGATGACGGTGCTGACAAATACATGCTAGTCTGTAGTCTGTAACAACAGAATGATGCAGCGCAATTAGTTCTTTCGCCTTCTCTGCTTGTTTTTCTGCCTCAGTGAATCAGAGGGTTTGATGTCACGAGACTAACAGAAACTTACTGGCTGCTCACTGGTTAATTGGGACTTGAGGAAAAGCTGAAAGACATATAGAGGCCTGGGAGTCATATAATTGATGCCTTGGAGCTTTGTCATCCCAATGTAAGATGATCAAGGCACTTGATGTCCTTGTTTTTCCATGAAGCTTACTGGTCTCTATTCAACACTCAAGAGATAATATACTGGTGGGTGTGAAAGTCACTGAGACCCCAATCATGAAGTTATGCCTGAGTCGTTATTTTACTATATAGTGTATATGGAACAGCTTTGTCTTAATTTATCACGTCAGAGTATTGATATTTTCAACTTCACGTGTTTTCATTCAACTTCCGCTAGACGCAAATTATCACTGTAAGCTTTAAATCAACATTCAGGATTTGGCTGCCTAGGGATGCTGTATAGTATACTGTAATTACATATTATATACCTGAAAACAGATGTTTTTTTAAATGGTTGCCAATGTCACTGTTTTAAGAGCAGGCGACACGACACCAAGATTTCAGTTTATATTTGCATACAACAGTCTTGTCTGGAATGTATTGTCCAATCTTTATAAAATAAACATTATCATTCTAGGCAAAGGATCCTGGGATATTCTCTTGCCTATTATGTCATTTATGTCTTAATAATTGCAGAATGTGTACAAAAGAATATATCATAATTACATGAGCCTTTGGAGAATGTAAAATCATGGCCAAAAAAAAATGTAGTAGGGATCACTAGTGACCACTCGCTACAATATTATCCTAATCAATATTGAGATTCTCCAATTATCACGATTTTATAAATATCATAATTCAATATTATTTTTTTTCAATTAAAATTTTTTTTTTTTAATAAATGTTCAGATCTTGAACCTTTAAAATGATTTTTTTAAAAGTTGTTAAAAATCAAAAGTTTTATACCTTAGCTTTATTTAGCAGCTAATTTTACAATGAGTAATTAAATGTATCCCATTCCATTTATTAGTTTTCTCACTTTAAAACCAAGGGTAGCATTTAAAAAATTCTAAATTTCTTCAAATGCATTTAACAATTAAATCAAAATTCAATTAATTTAAAAAAAGCTTAATTTCTCCTGAGTAGCACATATGCACCAAATTATTATTTTTAAACAAGCTTTGCTAATAGTTTACTCCTACCACAGTGTGTGAACAGTTCAGAGTTGTACCACCTGTAAGATTATAAAGAAACAGTCACATTTTACCACCTCAATTGCCTACAAAGTCTTGAGTCCATGTTGAGCAGTTGTGAACACAAGGGCAGGTGCGCTCAGCTTCTACAGCACGTTTTGAGATTTATTAGTGCTTAAGGTGTTTTGACCACCATCATCATCATCATGACCACCACCACCATCATCATCATCATGAGCATGGTGTAAACATGTGTAAGCATGAGTGGGTGACTAATTCGCTCACAGAGGGTGAGTTTTTAACTCACACTCTTAATAATGTAGCGTCGTAAAAAATTAGTTACATGAGTTAACATTACACCTTGCTGCTCTGTGAGAAAGGCACAAAAGAGGAATAGGGGGGTCATTGATGTTGCACCTTTAAGCCTGCAGTGGAGGTCACTTTCACAAAGAGAAAGCTGTATAAAACTGCTTAGAGGACGCCCTTAATATGCTACCTTATCTCTCCTTGAGTAATTCACATTAATCCACCAATCTTGCATAAACCCACCTCATTGTGTGTTTTCAAGAAATATGTCGGTCATAGGCAGCGTTTGACATTTGCACTGGGCGGGGACATTTTGAACTGACGTCAGTATACAGTCCAACTACTGTATTTCAAGTTATGCAAATACATACAGTGATAGAAGCCAATAGTGACAAGCTTGCCATAAAACCAAACAACACAGTGCATCAAATCAGTTTCTGATCACTTTGAGATGTATCACACACAGGCAAATGCAGGGTTTTTGTTTTTTATTCATGAGCACCCACACAACTATAACCATGTAGTCTTTCATAACATTTAATGTAGGCTACACATGAATTTTAAGTTTAATTGATAAAAACTATGAAATGTGCATACGCCAATCCAACTTCCACAGATGAACATGATTAGATAATACTCAGCAATAGTTTTAACTGTTGTTATGGTAGGCGTATTAGATGCATGTTAAATAACCAATATCCTATCTAGAGTATAAGTAAACGCCTTTTGTATTCCGCAATTTTGCAAAAAAAAATATTTATGTAATATATAAATTATATAAAAATTATGCAACTCCCCAATGTGCCATGTCACATAATATGAGCGCTCAAAAAGAATTTATTACATGGTCAAACATATTTAAATTTAGATATATCTTTTACAGTATTTTTATTTTCTTTTCTTATTTTTTTATTTAACTGTAACTTGTGACACAATCATATATTTCAACAGATATTTTACTTGATCAAGTCTAAACTGAATTTGCCTTAAAAAAAAGTTAATTAACAGAAATAAACATATTGTAAGCAGTTAAGATTTTAAACGCTTAGAAATCCCCTTAATTGGGATCGGTAAGGAGAGCGCCACTAGCGGCCTTCAGTGGTACTACCACAAAAAAGCATGTTACAAAGACAACAGCATAGTATCCCTTTTCCAGAGTATGGAAAATTTTTCAAAACTAGGTAATGAAGTAACAACAACAACCAATTTTTTTAAAGACACAAACGTTGGCTGTTCTGGAATAGTTCTTGCAAGAACATTTGCCAAACCATGAAGTACCATGATGAAACTGGCTCTCATTAAGATCATCCCAGAAAAGAAAGACCAAAACTTACCTCTGCTGCAGAGGAGAAGTTCATTCAATTCAGTTAAATTCAATTCAGTTTTATTTATATAATGCATTTAACAATAGTCATTGTCACAAAGCAACTTTATATAATTAAAAGAAAATACAGAAATGTGTATGAAATGTGAGAACATATGAATATTTTATTATGAAAAGGAAGAAACCTTGAGAGGAACCAGACTCAACAGGGAACCCATCCTCGCTCATTTGGGTGATATCAGATAGCAGGGATTGTTTTGCAGTCATACTATGTGATAGGATATTGAAAGTTCTATGTAACAGATGATATGTTTAGGTTAATATGGCGTCCAGTTTATTATTGAAGGCCCAGGTACAACACTATGGGAAATTCCAGTCCTGAACTATTGAGCGACAGCAGTAATTAAGTAACAACAACAAAAAGAACAACAAAAACTGTTCTGAAATAGTTCTTGCAAAAACAGTTTTATCAAATGAATTTGCAATACCCATCAAGCACCATGATGAAATTGGCTCTCATGAAGGTTATCCCAGGTAGGAAGACTAAAACTTACCTCTGCTGCAGTATTTAGTTTCATTCAATTCAATTCAGTTATATATATGAAAAATAGGGGGGGAAAGAAAAAAAAAAGGTGTTAAAATCATAATTATCAGATTGTCCTTGATGAGCACGCCAAGGGTGATGGTGGCAAGGAAACATTCCCTAATATGACTATAGGAAGAAAACTTGAGAGGAACCAGACTCACCTGGGAACACAATCTCATTTGGGTGATATCAGATAGGAATTTATCTGCAGTCATCCTGGGTGTTAGGAGGCTAAAGTTTAGTATAACATAAGATATGTTTAAATTAATACAAAGTCCAGTTTCGTTATTGGAAGTTCAGTTTGTGGGAATTTCAGTCCTGAACTATTGAGTGACTGCAGTCACAAGCCATTAGATAACAGCTGTCTGCATCAAGCCTATTTTAATGGTCAAATGGAACCGTCCACAGTCACCACACGCATCCCAAGCAGCACTACACCAGGCCTCCATGAGACGAGATCTCCAACTGGAAGCCCGGCACCAGAATGAGTCAGACATGTCCGGATGGCAGAGGAGGTCTGGATCACTGCCAGCACAGGAGTGCCATGTGCAGCTTGACAGGAAAGGAGAGAGAGGGGGGAGAGAGAGAGAGAGAGAGAGAGTTAGGTATGGTCACAGTTATATAATGTATATGGTGAATATTTATTTATTGCAGAGCGCAAGCATGGACTCCGGCAGGATTAAATATGACAGCGTAACTAACAGGGATACCAGAAGGAAACACAGACATGAGGTCTCCCTGGGAAGTAAAGCAAGGCATCACTTCATTGTCAACAAAGAGTTGAGAGTTGGGGAAGACAGCATCCTTACATAGAGTGCTATCCTAGTAATATTATCTACATGACCTTCAAATGAAAGCCTGGAATCTATAGTCACACCAAGGTCTTTTACTGCTGCACATGATAAAACAAAAAGGCCATCCAGACTTTACAGAGCATAAGTAGCAGACACATCTCAATATCAACTGCTCAAAAGAAGTTTTTGCATATTTTGGATGCCTTAAGCATTATTTTACAGTGTAGAGGGAAATAAAAATTAGAAGGTGTGTCCAAACTTTTGACTCATTGTGTACATGTCAGGAATATCCTGCATACCACATACAGTACCATGTTACTAAAATACCATCTTTTACTATCCCAGTTATTCACATTCACTTGTTCTCTACACATCTTATTCTGTACACGTAGGCTTGTGCGGGGTACATACTGGGTAGGGTTCCAATCCATCCAGATTCTAGTCTTTCATTTGAAGGTCATTTGCTACAAGTTCCACCTGTTGCACTTATTTCATTTTGTTCCTGTGAAAGTGACTATTGTACTCATAAACATAAATGGATATTTAAGACAGAAAGGTCCTATTTACATATCTATCTGTCTGTCTATCTATCCATCCATCCTATGAGGTCTGCAAAAAGGCCTGATGTCCAGAAATAGTATTTCTATAAGTCAGCACTTTCATTTAAAATTAGTTTTGGTCTATTTTATCTTCAAATACTTAGCTACGTGAATATGCTGTGTAAATGCTATGTACCACTTTCATAATGCCCATTAAATAATAACTGGTTGAAATAAACCATAGCTATTTTCATATAGGCAACATAGGGATATTTTATTATATAACGCATTATCAAAACAGCTAAGCTTCACGTGCGGCATGCACTGAGCAAATATCCTTTTTAAATATCTATAATCATTTCGATATCTAAGCATTTACGTCAAATGTAAGACATGCAGTACACATTACCCCGCAATAACGATAAATAACGGCTTACATTTTATCATGTTTTAATAGCCATTGTATTAATTGTTTGTGCTTGAAGGAATAACAGTAAACAAACTGGTGAGCAGTGATCATGCAGGTCCAATGCTGAATTAGACTTTTTATTGAACATTACAGTTCAGCCTTTGTCACATGTTGGTAGATGAATTTCTGAACGCGGTAAGAAGGTGAATACGATGAATAACATCTCGATCAGAGCGCCTCTCCACCTCCGCGCGTTTGCGCGGACGTGAGAGCCGCCATGGTTTTGCTGACGTCACGCCCGTGGGCAGTACACGAGTGTGTTTGTGCGCGCGCTACAGCTGACGTGATGCACGGTACAGTTCGGTACTAAGAGACCATGAAGCTAAAACACGGCGAAGAAACTCGTGGAGCATTCTGACTAATGTATGCATTGCTGGCGCTAAAAAAGCAACTGGGGCTGGATTCGAAACACGCGCGTTGTTTCGTTTCTGAGGTGTGCGTAAAGCGCGGGACTCCCGCTTCGGATCGGACTTGTGCGGTGATCACGCGCCATTCCGGTTGGGGCGCATGCGCAGTGCGTTTTCCCCGCAGCTCGTGTGCTTTCGCTGTGAACAAGCCACCATTGGTGAGTTTTGGTTCTTCGTTGAAGTTGTGCAGTTTGTACCGTAACACAATTTATTTGATTCATTTAGCAGCAAAAAGGTAAAAATAATACAAATTCTAACTAAAGCGTATTGTAGCTGCATATGTATTAGTATGAAGCTGTGCGCTTAGGGATGTTTTTGTGAAAAGCAGCTAATTAGCAGTAGCGAGCTGCTTATGTGCCTAGCTAGCTAACTAACACAACAACTAGCTAAAACAATTTCCAACCCGTGCACACAATGTCATGTTTCTGAATAAAACAGAATTGACGTATGTATTATTTAACCAATTTACTCATGTGTACACAATTTGTTTATGCTCATTCGCCGTTTTCATGTTTCCGTTTCTAACGCAAGGATCGTCAAGCGGTGTTTATACCGGAAGTGTACGCATGCGCGTTTGTAGTTATTAGTTTGTTTATGTTGAATGTTGCTTATACCATAGATGGCAGGTAGTGGCAAACATCCAAGAAAACATCCAGGTTGAATGTCTGTGCCGCTGTCTAATTGCAGAACCGGTCCATGCTGGGTTTTATTCAAGTTAATCTTCATTTACAGAGATTAGCTGACTATTTATGCATTTTGTCTGTGTACACAATCTGTTGTTTTAAACACGTACTCCAGTCATATTAGTGCACTTAGTAACTAGTCCATCTGTTGCTTTACCTGATGTGTATTCACTCCATCAATGGACAGGCACACCAATGAGACCACAAATCACCTGATATCTGGGAATTGGTTGTAGTAGTGACAGTGACCCCGACATGGTGATGAGTGGTGATGGTGCAGGTGTACCAGGACCACATATTTTTTTTTTTTAGACCTACCTGCATTGTTTGTACATCAATAATCCTTGTTTATTTTGCACTAGTGCTCAGTTTCTGAGCTTAGTTCACTTGCGTGGATCGTTTTTTTGCATTTTCACATTAGGGCTCCTGAATAGTTTCTGAGAGAACTCGACTTCAAAGTCTGGTTTATTTTGATTAGTGAGAACACAATCGTTCTACGCTCGGGAACCGTGCCCAAATCTGTGTGAAGAGGTGGTCTTGGGGACACTACACCGCACAGATCGAATCAGATACGCGAGCCAATTATATCTGAGAATGGAAGTAGATCGCTGAGCATCAGTGATATCTGTCTTCTCTGAAATCTCTGTTTGAGCGTAGCATGCGTCTACACAGCCATAGCTGATACTGTATGAAGGCATGCAAATGCGTTGCATCACCGAATCGATAAAATCGATTACTAAAAGCGTTGGCAACGAATTTCATAATCGATTCGTTGTGTCGCATTTGATTATTAAAAAAAACTTTAGTTGAGCGCGGAGTGGAGTGAACACACTCGGTCTCGGGCACTGATACTAGCAGAGTTCGGCGCCTCATAGACAGCGCGGAGCAAAAAAAAAAAGCGGAGGTAGAGGAAAGATACATGGCGGAGGCAGAGAAATCCGGAATCGGGTAAATGTCTCCCCTGCTGGGTCTTAGTGCGCGTCTCTTACTGGTATAATCAACATCCGTGCACCCGTTCACTATAACACTGTGACCATGTGTGTGCGCGTAAAACATATTTTATTTTGTGTCTGTATGCGTGTGTGTACAGCGCGTTTGTAAAGCAAAAGCAAATCTCATAAAAATCCATGTTCTCTCTCTGCTCAAGGCTTAGGCTGCTCTTTGCCACACACACACTCTTTCTCTCTGCTCTACACAGAAACACTGCTCTGTCGAGATTCTTTTTCAAGGTAAAGTGCAGGTTAATTTGTTTTATTTTTACTTTACAGCAGTGATTCTGTTAGTGTGTGTTTAAAAATTTTTATTTGGTTTATGAGTGTTTTGGAATACGAGCCGCTTCTGGCACGAATTATGCTCGTAATCCAAGGTTCCACTGTATATATTTGGCAGATGTAAAGCATACATGTCTGTTTTTTGTGTTAGTCCATTTTTATTTTATTTTATTATTATTATAACTGCTCAAGGAGCAACATGTTTGTGCACTTTCTAAAGAATTTAGTTCTGTTTTTGAATAAAGGGTTGAAAATGAATGCTTTTCTTGGTTTTTTGTCTTTTATCCGATTAATCGATTAATCGAAAAAACTAATCGACAGATTAATTAATTATTAAAATAATCGTTAGTTGCAGCCCTAATGCCTAATATGAAAACACCCTTAGCGTGTGGTCTTTTCTGAGCACCGCAATAACAAAAAAGAATTAAATTAGTTAATATCAACTGATGGACTTATTTCAATAATGACATTTAAATACACTTCCTGGCCAAAAAAGTTATTGTTTCAGAAGGCCCGAAGTATTGGACTGTATCAAACAAAAGAAAAAACTTCAAAAATTGCTTGAATTGGATTAAGAACCATCCAATGCTTTATTAAAACCTGGAAGGACAGTTTTAAGCCATTAATGTGAACTCAGCAGTAAAAATCACAGCTATCATTAATAGTGAAAGTAAGAGAATTTTACACACACTCAAACACACACACACACACAATGTAATGTTAACTCACAGGATTGGGACTAAACAGCTGTGTGGCCATAGAAAAAACACTTTCTAGTGGAGCTAATCAGAACAGGGATTTAGTTTGCCAAGGAGCATAAAGTTTAAACTTAGTTTAATCTCTGTTGTGATGAGTCCAGATCGACCCAGATCCAGTGTGATGGGTGTGTCAGGGTAAGGAGAGAAACGCATGAAGCGATGCACACATCATGCATAGTAGCTACTGTACAAGCCTCTGGAGGCAGTGTTATGATCAAGGGTTGCTTGAGTTGGTCAGGTCTAGACTCCGCGACATTATGTAGCAAAAGAAATGAGTCAGCTGACAACCGGAATGTACTGAATGACCCGGTTATTGCATTTATGAATTTTTTTTTTCCCTCCATATTTGAAGACTTTGTGTCATTGCGCGGCAAAGCTAAAAGCAGTCAAAAGTGTGTGCTTTTTTTTTTTTGGCTGGCCAGTATATGTGACAACGGCCTACTTGTTTGGGTAAAGACCCCGTACCAGGTTATGGGTATTGATTTTAATAATTTTTTGTTGTTAATAAGTGTTTTGTCATTGTTAATGAGCCTATTCTTACTTACCTATACGCCTTCTGTTTTTTTTTTTTTTAATGTATGTATTTTTGCTCAATAGGATGCATAGCACACGAAGACTGGCTCCAGGGCATGAGATTCAGACTGCCCTTAACAGGATTCACCGTGGTCTATTATTGCTTGCACCATGGAGGTTGATGAAACTGAACTGAGTTTGGAAAACGAGAAATTGACAGGGAAGTCTCCACAGTCAGTGTCAGACAAAATGAATGAGTGGGGCAACAACCAGGCAAACCAGCATGATACCTCGTCACCTATTACACTTACTAAAAGCTCTACCCAGGAAAGTCACACAAGCACTTTCAACACAAGTGACATTAAAGTTACTCTGGAGAATGATTCGGTTTGGAGTCGGTTTCACAGCTTGGGCACAGAGATGATCCTCACAAAGCAAGGCAGACGCATGTTCCCGTGCTGCCGCTTTAGTTTGAGTGGATTAGATTTGCAAAGGAAGTACTTTCTAGTCATGGATATTATGCCTTTAGATGATTTTACCTACAGATTTAATGGAAAGACATGGGAACGTGTTGCAGTGGATGAGCCACATGTGCTGAGACAGATCTGTGTCCACCCGGAGTCCCCAGCCCTGGGCCAACAGTGGATGGAGAGCCCTGTGTCCTTTTACAAGGTGAAGCTAACCAACGCCTCCATTGACCAAGATGGCTGTGTGCTTTTGCGTCCGATGCACCGCTACCTACCACGATTGCATATTGTGCCAGTGGATCCAGATTCAGAGGGACCGATTGCAGTTAATAGTCCAACTGTTAAAACGTTCACCTTCCCCCAAACAGAGTTTTATGCAGTCACCGGCTACCAGAACCCTCAGATCACTCAGCTTAAAATTGATTGTAACCCTTTTGCAATGGTTTTTAGAAAGGACAACCAGAGCATTAATCCACTGAAAGACAAACTCAGGCTCTGCTCTTCTGTTGGCACACATTTACAATCTCCGCTTTTAAGTTTGGCCTGGAAGCTCGGTGGAAAGCGCAGAGTGGGTGCAGTAAGGAGCACTGCCTCGACCGGTATTCCAGACAACAGGTACTTATTTATTTTTTTATGTAATAGTTAGGAAACCATTTATTTAACTTTATTTTTATTTTTAAATCCTTAGATTTGGGAATTCCTTTATTTTGAAACATGTAAAAATTGATTTGCCTTTGACATTTGGATATTTATTTTTCTTTCATTTCAGAATGTGTGGTCCTAACTCAGCATCTCATAAAGAGGAAGAAGAGATCTGTTTTAAAAAAAGAAATGACACTTTAGGTTGTCCAAATAATATTGCTTCGTGCCAAGAGAGTACGGCTTATAATAAGAATGATGCTGTTGTGAGTAAATGTCCAGCAGAAACGGTACCAGATGAGTATTTAGCACCTTTGGATTTTGAATCAATTGTAGCTGTTTCTTCAGAAGAAAATTTGCCAAGCACTGACGAACCAGTTTCTCCCATGAGCAGCCCTAAAAATCCAAACACTTCTGAGGTTGCTGTTGATTCTCAAATAAGCTGCACAAACACCGAATCCCCTACAAATTCATCCACTGCTGCTCAGAGTCCTCAGGCTCACTGGGAACCTAAGTCTGCTGATTTCTCCCTGTCCAGACCACCATTCCTTAAAAGGAGTCAAGTACATAAGCGTAAACCAGGCCCTATGCTAAGGTGTAGACGTAATCGGAGAGGCAGGAAAGCAAAATCTAAACGGTGGTCTAATGTGAAGAATGCAAAACCCCCTGCTCGAGTCATGCCACTTAATGTTCCCGTGAAACCAGATCTTGAAGATGTGGACGGAATGTTGTTTGTATCTTTTGTTGCAAAGGTAGGATTTTCGTCGTTGTTTTTTGAAATTTTTAACGAATGTACGAGGGTGAGTCAAAAATTATCCAAACTTGTAGCCTGTAGAATTTATTTTAATGAATAAACTTCATCAGAAGTGAATGTGTGTCCTTATAGGGTTGCTTTCAGGGGACCAGGCAGGTGAAATTTCCATAGAGCAAGATCAGAATTATGTAGAGGGTGCTTTAACAATTCACAACAGAGTTTTTGCAGAGTATCGACACTGGGCAGAAGTGTGCAGGCATGTATTGTCATCAGCCATGGATGGGTGTCCGGTTCCTTCTTTATGGCTAACACTTCCTTGAACTTTTGTTACATATTGCGCACAGTCTTCTTTAAATAACTGGTGCACCAGGTGCACCATCAGACCACAAAAAATGAATCACTGCACGCTGCTCTTTTTTCATGCTAATCACAAGTGGGGCATTCATTTTGGCTTGCACAGCTGTTATAAATGAACTGATGTAACTCGTCTATACCTGCAGAGCAGTGACCGGGGAGACAGTAGCCTTGAACGGAAAGTTCTGATAAGACAGTGCGGCCAACAGAAGTTTTAATATAACCGGAGTGCAGGTCGTTTTTGACTCGCCCTCAAAATTGATAACATTTGGTTCCATGTGATTATATTAATTGTATGTTTTTATTATATATATTAAATATATTAAACTTGCAGTTTGTTTCTTATTCCAAAGGAAGCCTTAAATACTTCTGATGAAAACATTAATGAAAGTGAATCATCTCTGCTTCCGCTGTCTTCGACACTTCACCAGTCAGATAATCATGAACCTGAAAGTATGAAGACATGTTTTGAGATTTTAAATTAAAAAAAAATTGTTTTAATTAAAAAATGGATTTTAAATCAAAAATCTTTTTTTTAATAATAAAAAAAAAAGAAATCTTGTTCATTTCACCTAAATAAGTAGTCTAGTGAGATGCTTCATTAGAAAACTAAAAGTATTCTATAAAACACAAACCAAGTCTCTGAGTTTATATTTCTTCTCTGTTACTATAGGTGTCAGTTTTTCTTTGGAGGAAAGAATTGTCAAATTGGAGAAGATGTTGCTTCTTCAACTTAAACAGCAAAAGCACAGACAGGTCATTCACCCATGTCTACAAGATGGTGTGTAGAAAATGTGTGGCTTAAATTAAGAGTTGGCATTTGGGTTGATGTGCGAAAAAGTAAAGGTTCCTTTTTTAACGTGTTTACAGTTGGAATGAAGCTGGGACTTCTGGATCCAACGTTACCTATAGACCTGCAGTACCTTGGTGTGCACTTGCCCCTTTCCACATCTATTCACGAGGGTTCGGATAAAATGGATCCCATGAGCCTGTCATCTTCTCCAGGTGTGTAAGATATTAGTTGTAATTGTAAATTGTTTATCAGTTAATATTTTTCTGTGGGATGACTGTCTTTTTTGAGGAAAAAGTTTAGTAGTGTTGTTGTCATATACTTCAAGGCATGTAAGAACATATAATTGCTTTTTCACTGTTTTAAACAAATAGATAAAGTTTTTTGTCAATTTAGTAACAAACGTAATGTATACTTATTGGGCAAAACAAGAAAGCGATTATAATGCTTTTTTTAAACAAGCGAGTATATTTCAGTCAGTATAGCAAGTAAGATTATCACTTCAAGAGCCATTACTGTATGTGAATCCCAAGCTAATTCCTATATGCAGCATTTTGTTCTGGTGGCTCTAGACAAAAAACTCTAATGTGAGCTTTTCTTGTTGTCACGTGACGTTTGTGGAGGAAGGTTTTTATGTTTTGGACACCGTCTACTGAAGTTTAGACATACAGTGGGGAAAATAAGTATTTGATCCCCTGCAGATTTTCTAAGTTTGCCTGCTTACAAAGAAATGAAGGGTTTATAATTTTTTATCATAGGTTTATGGTACAGGATAGAGACAAAATATCAAGCAAAAATCCAGAAAAAGCACACAATACAAATGTTATAAATCGATTTGCATTTCAGTGAGGGAAATAAGTATTTGATCCTCAAGTGAAACATGACTTAGTACGTGCTGGAGAAACACTTGTTTGCAAGCACAGAGGTAAGACTTTTCTCGTAGTTGGTTACTAGGTTTGCTCACAACTCAGGACGTATTTTGATCCACTATTCTTTACAGATTTTCTCTTACTTTTTAAGATTTCTTGCCTGTCGCTTGGCAACTCAAAGTTTCGGCGCTCTCCATAAATTTTCTATAGGATTATGGTCTGAAGACTGGCTAGACCACTCCATGACCTTAATGTGATTCTTCTTGAGCCACTCCTGTGTTGCCTTGGCAGTATGATTTGGGTCATTGTCATGCTGGAAGACCCATCCACGACCCATCTTCAGGAGGTTCTCGTCCAAAGTGTTGCAATACATGGCCCGTCCATTAACCCCTCAATGGAGCAAAGTCAGTCTGTACCTTTAGCATGAAACCAGCCCTAAAGCATAATGTTTCCACCTCCGTGCTTGAGTGCAGGGATGGTGTTCTTGGGGTCATAGTCAGCATTTTTTCCCTCCAAAAACAGAGTGTCAAGTTGATGCCAAAGAGCTCAATTTTGGTCTCACTTTATCCCAATCCTTCTGTTCATTGGCAAACTTCAGATGGCCCTGTACATGTGTATTCTTGAGTAGGGGGACCTTGCTGCACTGATTTCAATCCTTGGCGGCATATCATGTTACCAATGTTTTGTTTGGTGACTGTGGTTCCAACTGCCTTGAGATCATTCACAAGCTCCTCCCTTGTAGTCCTGCACCGATCCCTCATTTTTCTCATGATTATTCTTACTCCATGAGGTGAAATCTTGCATGGAGCTCCAGACTGAGGGCGATTGATGATTTTGTATTTCTTCCATTTTCAAATAATAACTCCAACAGCTGTCTCCTTTTCACCAAGCTTCTAGCTCATGGGCTTGTAGCCCATTCCAGCCTTGTGCAGGTCTACAGTCTTGTCCCTGACTTCCTTTGACACCTGTTTGGTCTTGCCGATAGTGATGAGATTTGAATGGAAGATAGAGATTCTGTGGTCAGGTGGCTTTTATACACATTACGCGTTGTTGTTAGGAGCTCCTTCTTAAATTAATATGTGTACCATATGAGCACATAACCAGTCTGTGGGAGCCAGAATTATTGTTGGTTGCTTGGGGATCAAATACTTATTTCCCTCACTGAAATGACAATCAATTTCTAACATTTGTATTGTGTGGTTTTTCTGGATTTTTGCTTGATATTCTGTCTCTATTCTGTACCATAAACCTATGATTAAAAAATTATAAATCCTTCATTTCTTTGTAAGAAATGTAGAAAATCTGCAGGGGATCAAATACTTATTTCCCCCACTGTACATTTTGCCAGCTCACTCATTAGAAAGAAAAAAAGTTTCTGAGAAAATTATTTCTTCCTAACGTCTTCCAAAACAAGATCAGGTTGTGCATTACAAATATCGATATACTGTACAGATCTATTATGTGGATCATATAATGAATAACATGTACTTTCTATAGTTCAGACACATAACATGTACTTTCTATAGTTTCTTCCAGTTCAGATAAAAAGTTAGAATTACAATACTTTTTCTTGTTTAGATCCAGCTGGATGTTTTGTGTCACGGACTGGGAAGACAAATGATCCCACAAAGATAAAAGGCTGGAGAGAGAAGTTTAAGACCAACATAGTACAGAGTACAACTGAAGGTAAGGACTTCACTATATGAACAGCACCTCTGGTGAGGTAAACAGGATTGATTTGTACATTTTATTTGTTTGTTTTTACGTAGACCCCAAAGACAGTTCAGCATTTTGTAGTGAAATGTTGGATGCGTATCTTGCAAACGAGGCCGAGCAGATCAGCGATCGTGTTGCTGTTTTTTCCAAATGCTCATCACCAGTGTCATACCAGCTACCTTCAAAAAGCAGCAGTTATGTGGTCACACTGGACAGTCTCCTTAAGACTCGATCTCTTTCATCGAACAAGGGCCGCAGCAAACCAACAGACCAAGGCCCACCCAAATCTTCACTCAGAGGATCTCCAAGCACCGATGTATCTTTGTCTTTAGAAGGATGTCAAACAAGATTAAAAAAAAAACAAGAGAAAGGGAGAGAATTTGCTCATTCATTTCAAGCACATCAACGTACAGCACCTATAGGCCAAGCAAGCAGATCTATGAGCTTTGATTCTAGACCCGGATCAAAGAAACAACCTGGCAAATCTCAGCTAAAATTGGACTCCATTGTAGAGACAGCCAGCCATGTTTGTAGTGTGTCCAGTCCCGCAATCCCTGTGACAAGGGAAAAAAAAGTCAAAAACAAGACAATGCTTCAGGAGATGGAGGAAGAGGTATTCTGTCAAGGAAAAGTTCGTACACACATCACTACTGAGAGAGCAATTGCTGCTCTTAAGGCTCTGATTAATTTCAAGGTAAGCTCTACTTGGAACCATACGTAGCAATAATTAATGACAGAAATCTAAACTTTATTTGTATATGAAAATGAATTTTCCATGTACTCAGCCTTTATTCTTAATCTCTTTAGATCCCAAGAAAAAGATCTGAGGTCCGTAAAGATAAAGATCACCATAAAGATGAGAACGCATGTTCTGAGGATTTCTGTCGTTTGGGCTGTCTGTGTGACAGCTTAGAGAGGGAAATTCGAGGGCCTACTCACTGTCGGAGAGTTGAGTGCATGTTTGACTGCAGCTGTTTCAAGCACAAAGTGCTTGTGCTCCACCCTACATCAAAAAAGGCCGCAGATGATCAGCAGGACAGGAAGAGATCAGTAATGGCATTTCGTAAGTGCTTTTTCTTTTTCTTTTTTTTATTCTTTAGCAAACTCATACTTGTATGATGCAAGTAATTGCTGGTGATTATTGCTGCACTAAGAGAACAATCAGATGATATTAATAAGTTTGTTGTTTAGTAAGCTTGATTGAGGGTGTGTAAGGTTTTTTTTAGAACCAAAAATAAGTCTGGGGAGAAATGTACTAAGAATATGTAGTAAGTAAGAAGTCAAGCTTCACAGAGCTTTACACTTTAGTGAACTACACTGAACAAAAATATAAACGCAACACTTTTATTTTTGCTCCCATTTTTCATGAGCTAAACTCAAAGATCTTATGGTAGAGAAAACATTAATTTCATGAGCAACAGCTCTGGTAGACATTCCTGCAGTCAGCATGCAAATTGCGCTCTCCCTCAAAGGTTGCGACATCTGTGGCATTGTGCTGTGTGATCACACTGCACATTTCAGAGTGGCCTTTTATTGTG
>JAOVVA010000035.1:360075-374582 GCA_028565275.1 Leiocassis micropogon
GATCTTTGAGTTTAGCTCATGAAAAATGGGAGCAAAAATAAAAGTGTTGCGTTTATATTTTTGTTCAGTGTAGATAAGTACATGTGGAAAAAAGCAAAGCACAACCCACAGTGTAAAGCGTTCCTTCTCTACTTTCTTGCAGTAACATATTTGTACCATTGCGAGTTTAAATAAATAAAAGTTAACATCCTAGCTAACATTGTGATCACTTTTCTCCAAAGTGAAAATCAATAACATGGATGACTTTATTCCCGAAAGCTATTGCAGATCCAGAGAAGGAACCCAGACCACCTCCTGCACCTAATACCACTACCTTATGGAAAAGGAAAGCAGGAGAACATGACCCTGAGCCATTGTTTAAGCCAGCCTTATCGATTTCTTGTAAATCTCGTTCATGTCTTACCGATCCCTCTAGTCAGGTGAGTAATAAATCTGTCTAATAAGTTCAGTTTACAGTTTGTTTTTTGGCTGTACCGAAGAGTGAAATGTTATCAATTGTTTGGGATATTTTAAAACAGTTGTCTTTAAAAAGCTGTAGCAAACCTATATTTAAGTCAAAGCTAAGATTTTTTAGCATGTTGTGATTTTTTGATAATTTGGTGCACCTGCTTTGTTTTAGGTGCGGGAGGAAGATAAAGATCCCGTCTATCTATATTTTGAGAGCAAGATGACATGTGCTCGTGTAAGAGAGTACAACAGTAATCCACCACCTCAGATACATATGTTCCCTAACAAAATACAAAAGACAGTACCTGAGCAGCTTGTAAGTGACATGGATTGTGATCAACTGTTTTTCAAATGCTTCAATTCCTTTTTTTTATTTTTTTTATTTTCTTTCTAGTAAATCTAAGTGACATTGTTTTTTTTTCTTTCTAGAATGAAACTGCTGAAGCAGCTGAACCACCATCCTCTGAAAAAGTGCCAGGTTGGTATCTGTGGTCTTGAATTTCATTACACTGTGCCTTCCCTTTCTTTTCATTCCAAATATATATAAAAAATGTGGTATAAGCTGTCAATAAATAAGCAGCCATGATAAGAGTAGAAATTTACACATTGTTACCATGCTTACACCAGGTGCGAGTAATGTGCATATTATGTCTTCTTAAACAAAATAGATTAAAATTCACACTAGTGTCTTCTTTTTAAGCTTAAAAAGTGGTGAGTTGCTTTTTTTTTCAGAAAGTTTTACCAGTGAAACACAGCAAGATCATATTAGCATTGTTATATCCTTTTGTTTTTAGTGTTGACAGTTTATTCTGAAATCATGAACACATTGTAACTGTAGAAACAGTTGTCTTGGCTTTACAGTGAGCCTATGTGTTAGCAATCAGTGTTATATAATTTGGTATTCTGTTTAAAATACAGCTTGTGTAGCTTTGACAATATTGGGTATAGCTCATAATTATCTCAGTGCAGGTGCAGTAGTTTATTTTTATTATAGTTAAACCTTGGGTTGTGAGCATAATTCGTTTCGGAAGCATGTGTGTAATTCAAAGCACTCGCATATCAGAGCAAATTTGCCCATATAAAAATAATAGAAACTCAGATGGTTCATTCCACCACCCAAAAATATTCATATAAAAATTGTTAATACAAAATATAAAGTAAAAATAAAACAAATGAACCTGCACTTTACCTTTGAAAAGAATCGTGGCTGGTGTGACATGAGAGAGAGGCAAGGAGGAGGGGGGGGGGCTACTGTGTAGGACGACTTTCACTCACTCATTCTCACACTCACACATACACGCGCACACACACACACACAGAAACACAGAGTGATCCTCAGAGAGAAATTCCTGTTGTTGTGGCATTTTGCACTAAATGATATGTTCTTGATTTTATGATTATTTGTCCTTAGAAACAAATCCCATAGAGACTCTGATAAAGGCAGATGAGCCTAAGCCCACTAAACTGCTGGAAATCCTGTCTGAGTGTAACTGGGAGCCTCATCGGAGTTTGGTGCTGAGTACAATGTTCCGTCGCATGAACAGCAACCTCCTATCTGAGCCTTTCTGCTTTGGCATGTACAAAATACAACTTCTTTCTACTACCGTTAAAGGAGTAGACAGGTCTTCTACAATTATTTACAAGGTGTGTATCTCCCATGCGGATGAAAAAGAGATGACCAGCGACTTGGCACCACCATTGAAGAAGGCAAGGAAAAGTTTGAAAGGTTTTGAAAACAAAGAAAAACGACCTCAGAAAGGTACAAGTGCTTCTGATCATATAGAAAAAAATGTCAACATTCAGCCTCCATTTTAGGAGATTACATAAATATTTCAAACTTATGTGCTGTCCTGTCGTTGTTGTTTATTTAATTATATGTTTTATTTTTTTTATCAGCTGACCATAAATCTGGGCGAAAAAGTAGCAGCTTGGTGGAAAAGCAACAAAAAAAGCCACTCTGTAAGAGACTTTTAAGGCCTTGTCATTAAATAACAGAAAATTTCAGACTTATGTGCTATCCTGTTGTTGATGTGGATATTTATTTATTTATTTAAATTTCTTCCACAGCTGACAATGAATGTGGGAGAAAAAGTAGCAGCCTGGAGGAAAAGCAACAAAAAAAGCTACTCTGTAAGAGATTTTTAATGCCATTGTCATTACAGAAAAGAAAAATTTTGACTTATGTGCTATCCTGTTGTTGATGTGAATATTTATTTATTTTAATTTCTTCCACAGCTGACAATGACTGTGGGAGAGAAAGTAGCAGCCTGGAGGAAAAGCAACAAAAAAAGCCACTCTGTAACAGACTAATAGGGCCGTTGTCCTTCCCCACCTATGCTGCTCCTGCAGGTTATCTTAGGGCAGATAAAAAGAAACCAGAAGGTCATCCTAGTCAAGTTCTAATTGAGGTAAATTTTCTTAATAACATTAGGACTCTCAATGTTATAAAATTGATTGCATTTCCCTATTTTTTGCTGATTATATTTTGTCTTATAAGCGAAAACTTGCTGTTTCCTGCTTTCAGAGCCTTCCATGAGGCTTAAGCTCTAGTTTTTTTTAATGTAAGAACTGCAATGAGCCTTTAAAAAATCACACGACACAGCTGTTGGACCGGATAATATTTACTATAAATTTTTAAAGAATCTCCCTCACTTTTTAATTTTTTAATGCTTCTTACAATTTTTTACTATCTGGATATCAGGAAACATTCTATCTGCTTTGCATGAAGCAAAGTATTGCTATAATTCCTATTCCAAAGTCAGGGAAAAAAAACTTACTATAGCCGTTTCGCTTTAACCAGTTGTTAAACCAAGGGAGAGGATGGTTAATGACCGCTTGTTCTGGACACATTGCATAAATAATACCCAGTGTGGATTCAGGAAAGGTCGAAGCACCACAGACCACCTTGTCTGTCTTAAAAGTTATATTAAAAATTATAATATGTGTTCATTAGGAATGAACATGCAGCAGTATTTTTTTTTATTTAGAGGAGGCCTATGGCACAATATGGAAACAAGGAATCTTAAATCATTTATATCAAATGAATGTTTGCTTATTTTAATTCAAAGTTTCTTATTTATTTTAGACTCAAAGTAGGAAACACATTGTTTTAAAACTGCATAAAACAATAACTTGGAGTAACTCAAGGAACTATTTTATCTGTGACTAAATAAAGTATTTTAATATAAAAAAATTATAGAATTGTGAAAAACAATGGCTCTGATGTCCTTTGTAGTTTATATGTACATATTTGCATTTTTACAGTTACAGAAGCAAGAACAAGATAACTTGAGCAGAAAATCCAGTACCTTCGGTTATACCATAATGAACCAGAGTTGTTTATGGATGGAGTTCCCATTAAACATATAAAAGAGACCAAATTTCTTGGTATTACATTTAACAGCAAACGGTCTTCTATTCCAGAGAATAAATTACTTACAAAGAAATATTTTAAAACAATAAATATTTTAAAGGTTTTATCCCAAACCAAATGGGGAGCAGACAGTCCAACTCTTATGAATATATATAGAACTTTAATTCGATCAAGGCTTGATTGTTGTTGTTAGCTTTTCGCCACAACGACTTGGCACATGGTTCAGCAAGGAAATTATATACAGTGGAACCTTGGATTACGAGCATAATGCGTTCCGGAAGCCGGCTTGTATTCCAAAACACGGTCTCCAATGACGCGCGCACACACACACACACACAGACAGCAGGCAAAGAGCAGGCTAAGCCTTGAGCAGAGGGAGAAAATAATAATATAATAAACAGTACACGCGCGCTGTACCCACATGCATACAGACACAAAATAAAATATGTTTTGCACACACACACGTGGTCACAGTGTTATAGTAAAAAGTACAAGCGTGCACGGATGTTGATTATACCAATAAGAGACGCGCACTAAGACCCAGCGGGGGAGACGATTACCCACAATTCCGCAGTGCAAAAGAGAGAAAAACCGTTGGCTCAATTGTGATCATGTGACGCTCGGCGTCAAAATAAGAAGCACAATCATGATACATGGAACTCGGTACTCTTAAACCAAGACTTGTTCGTTTTCCTAGTCAAAATTAATTAAAAATCTTTGCTCGTCTTGCGGAACACTCGCAAACTGCGTTACTCGCAATCCGAGGTTTCAATGTATAGGCTTTTTCTGGATATGTTTATACAGAACATCACCAGTCCGAGGTCTATATATGGAAGCAAACGAACCCTACTTGGAGAAAAGACTATTAAAGTTGGCATTACAATATACAATTAAACTTCGTTCAAATAAGATAAAATACAGCCTATCCAGGAGTTTTCACTCGTCAGCATTTAGTAATCCATGAAAATAAACCAAACTGTATCCCTCCTTTTTGATTAAGTATTAAAACTGAGAACCTGAAAGTGGACTTAAACATATTGGAACAGACACATTTTTGCAGAATTCCCCAATGGGCTCTTAAGAAGCATAAAATGTATCTGGATTTAGGGGGAAAAAATCCAAAACCCATCCTAATGAATATCACCAAAATAATCATAAGAGGAAAAACTACCACAACATACTCCAGTATGCACGGATGAATCAAAATCTGAAAACAATGTGGCAGAAGGTTTTGCAACACAAAAGGGTTTACGCATGGGTCTACAGGGTTTACGCATCCCAGATCAAAGTAACTGCAGAGGCAAATGCTCTGCTAATGGTTTTGAAGTTCATTGAATTCTCTTATTAATATATCATCCAACAATTGTGGAAATCCTAATTAAATTAAAGTTTTTATAATCCAATAATTTTAATATAATTTTCTGTTGGATACCTAGATATTCAGGAATCTATCGTAATGAGAAAGCAGACAATATTGCCAAAGAAGCATTGTCTAAAAAACTATCAAATGTTCTTTTTTTTTTTTTTTTACATTTTTTTAATGTATGAGACCAATTTCAAATGTACACATCAAAAACAAATGGCAATCTGAATGGGATTAATGTTTAAATAACAAAATACATTAAATAAATCCTGATGTTGGAACAAAATATATTTTTTTTTCAAGTCATTTATACAAGATGCAGGATAGGACATTCAAAAGTTACACATAAATTTAAAGAAAAGAATTATATTATGTTTAAGTCTTCTCCTCTTGAATTGCATTGCAGGTAAATGGCAAAGCATACAATCAAGCAAAACTCTTGCTGGGCCAACTGGGAGCATTACATCCAGTGAATCGCTTTGCAGCTTTTGTCACTGGTAGGCTGCTGCCTCTACATCAGGATCAACCCAAAAATGATGGTGATATCACCAAAACATGTCCTTCCAACGCCTCTCTCAAGCCAAGCTCTGTAACTGAATTAGCACATGTATTAAATCAAACTTCTCCAAATATTGCTGTAGCAAGACCTCCTTTAGCCAATGTGCCTGAACCTGACACCACCTCCAAAAATACAAGAACAAAAACGGGTCGCTTGAATGCCACTTCCAAAGCTTCTCTCAAGCGAAGCTCTGTAAAGGAACTGGCAAATGTTTCTAATCGGACTTCTCCAAATCTTGCTGCAGCCACACCTTCTTTAGCCAATGTGCCTGAACCTGACACCACCTCCAAAAACACAGCCACAGGTCCCTTAAATGCCACTTCAATATCTGCAGGTAAGTGATGTTATAAAACAACACAAATAACCTATAATTATGCTTTTGTAATTCTAAAATTCTAAAAAAAAAAAAAACATCCTGCTGGTTGGTAGAAAGTTAACTCAAAAAGTTAAGTAAAAATTTTTTTTTAACTTGTCCTGTAATAGAACCAATGAACTCACATAGTCGACCAATGGATGAGTAATGTATAAAATTAGTAATCTATAAAATGTTCCCTACTATGAAGTATATAGAGACCTTATCACTTGCAATAGAGATAGTATTATATATTCCTGTTGCTGATAAATATTTGAAGGAAAGTATGTCTGTTACTCCCTCTAGGCCAACGGCCTGGCATAACGCCCATTGTGCCTGATGGCACCAGATTTGTTCTTGTGCCAGTAAGACCCTCCAACTTTGCTGCGGCTCCTAGTTCCAGCCTCCCACCTGGCCAACAAGTGATTCTGAAGCCTGCACCAGGAGGGCAAGGGTCAAACTTTGTATGTCAGTACAATGGAAAAATTTTGCAATTAAAGCCCATCAGCCCTGCTCCTGTGGTTCATCTACAGCCGAGTTTTGTCAGTCAAGGTCAGTTCAGTATGTTTTTATCCTTTCAGTTGTATCGTAATTCATTTAACTTAAGAAAGACTCAAAAGGAGAGAGACTGTGTATTTACAGATTTTGGTAAGACAAATGGGTATATGAAAATCTCCTTAAGAAAACAGTGGAACCTTGGATTGCGAGTAACTTGGTCTGCAAGCATTTTGCATCACAAGCAAAATTTTTCATAAATTTTAACTACAAGTTGTACGCATGCATTTGTCTGCCGAACGTCAAGTGATCACAACTGAGCTAATGGTTCTTCTCTCGCGCGCTACAGGTTTATAGGTAATTGTCTCCCATGCTCAGTCTCGGCGCTTGTTAAATTTTCCAGACAAAGTAGTGTTTCCGTTTGTGTGCGCACGTTTGTGTGTGTGTGTTTGTGTGCCACAGGAAAAAGGAACAGAAACACTGCTCTTTCGGGGTTCTTTTCAAAGGTAAAGTGCAGGTTTATTTGTTTTATTTTTACTTTGCATTTTGTGCTTAATTATTTTTATTTGAATATTATTGGGTTGTGGAACGAATCATCAGTTTCCATTATTTCTTATGCGGAAATTCGCTTTGATATACAAGCATGCTTTTAGAACGAATTCTGCTTGCAATCCAAGGTTTAACTGTAATTATATTGTTGATTATAGCTAGGGAGTGTAGTTGATTTAAGACTCCATTTAAGAAGCCATGGTTTGTCTTATGTAAGCAAAAGTATTCTTCATAAGGTGTACAAAAGTACAAATTGCTGCTGTGGTTGTGTTCTTTTTTTATTTGTTTCTCACAATGTGTCTGTTTTCTCTATTCTTCTGTAATGGCTTTATTAGGCAGCACTTTACAGGTTGTGCAAACAGCATCTAATACATGCCTGCCACAAGACACCAAATCTCTTCAGAAGCCTTTGAACTCAACTCCTCTTAGAAATGTGTTGCCCAATCCTTTGCCAGTCATTGCACCCAATGTGGTTTCCCTGTCAGCAACAAGTGGCATGAACATAGCCAATGGCATGCCAGCTTTTAATGTACAGTCAGGTTTTTCAGGTAAAGCTGGGACATTCTCTTTTCGAATATGTCCCCCTAATAATTTGGGGAAGCCTTTAGGATCAGCACAAGTTTGTAAGCCTCGTGAACACAGTTCTTCAACATTGATGCTTCCTGGAGGTTTCACTTTGATCAAACTCCTTCATCCTGCTGTGCCAGCTGTTTCTGCAAATGCCACTTTGGTTGCTTCTCGTCCTGCTGAAATCCCAAAGAATGATGAAAGTTTGAAGGATTCTGTCCTACAGAGTCACTCCCCAAGCCTTGAACAAACCTCTCAAGGCTCAGTAAGTGATACCAATCCGCTTCCACCTCCTGAACCATCAAATTGTATCTCTGCACAGGCTTCAGACGCCTTAAACAAGAGCAGCAGTTGCATTCTCTCAGAAGATCTTTTTGAAGATGAGCCTGTGAAACAGTTCTCTCAGTCAATAAATACAGGGACACAAGACAGCAAAGACTGGGTACCTGATGGTGCTGAGATGGTACTCCAAGATGATGTCAGTGAATGGGAACCTGATGATATGGATGATTGGCCACCAAATGGAGCAGAGCGAATTTTGTGGATTGACTCTGAAGAAGAGAATGAAGATTTGGATAAAGAGCTGAATAAGAGTTTGGATGTTGCTGCTGAAAGCCCAGTTGCAGACGAAGCCAGCGAGCTGAAGAACACTACAGAAACTGTTAAAGCTATCTTAAATAGCTCTGATGAATGTCTACATGTAGATACAGAGACTCCAAAAAACCACAACATTCATGAAAATGATTTGCCACCTAAAGATGACGTGTGTTCTAAAAGCTCTTATGTTGAACAAAAACAGATGATGTCTACCAAGCCAAACAACAACAAAGAAAATGTCTGTGATTCATTTGTAAATGCGGAAAACTTAAAAACTGGAAATGTCAGCAAAGAAGAGCCACTAGTTATCATTAACAAAGTTGACAGTAATAAACAATTACAGATAACCACTGAAATCAGAGAACAAGTTGCAATTCAAGAAAATACTCTTCCAGTTCTGAATAAAAATGAGCCCTGTAATGATCCGACAGAGAAATACATGGAAGCTAATGATCCTGAGTCTGACATCAAGATCCAAGGCCTTCTTTCTCAAAATAACGATTTGAACATCAGTGCAATAGAAACTTTCAACAGACAAAAAGGGGAGAATACACATTTTGATTCCTTTGTTATAAGCGAACAAAGACTTGGCTCTGCTAATATTTACAGTAGCTCATGCAAGACAGACACCTGCTCTGTGCATGATGGTGATGCAAAACAGCATATTAGCTCGGATAATATTTTACCACTTATCAGTAAAGAAGAGCCCAGTATGAATCAAACGGTCGCAGAATTTCCCAAGGATTTAAGTGTGCAAGGTTTGGCCTCTGAAAATTGTTCAAAAATTCTCAGACAAAAGGAATTTTATAATAATCCAGAAGACAGCCATGAGGATACTGACATAGCTGCTAATGCTGTGTGCTCTCTACTAGATGGTCAGACACCCGTGAAATTTTCCACATTTACCGCCGCTTCAATTAAGGAAAATGGCAAACGAAATGTTTCGCCTCTTCTTCACAATATACATAAATCATCCACAGGACTTTTGGATGATTTTCACAACCTGTCAGACAGCTGCCCTGCAGTCACCAAAACAGATAAACAGGATTTAAAAGAGGAAAAACATGAAGCAGAAGATCGAAACAAGCTGCTTAAGTCTAAGACAGCAGTAGAAGAGTTGAGTGATAATGATGATATTATTGTGGATGTGGTGAACTTGAGTGAAGATGAGCCTGAAGATCAGGTGGCAGTTGTGCGTCGCAGGTTCGGCAATGATATTGACAATTCAAGTAATGACAGCGAAGAGGACTCGGATAGTGATGAGGAGGATTGGAGTAATGACTATACGAGTGACAGTGAAACATCAGATGACACTGTAAGTGGTCCAGTATTAATATTTAAAAATTATCAAGCTCCTACCAGATGTAACATTGCTCTGTGCTTGCATGTTACATAATTATAAGGGGAATGAAAGATGCTATATTGCTGAAATTGTTTTTGAATTCTAGGTGGATATATCTAATGAATATTACACAGTTCGAAAGAGGAATGCCAGGTATGCAAATTAAGACCCAAGTATGAATTTGATTTGTGGTGTGTTTTCTGGCAGTTGGCCTTTAAAAAAAAAAATGTTTTTTTGAAATAATAATAATTTATGAATAATATGGACAAACAATGCCAGACTCGATTCTCGTCTCTGTGTGCATGGAGTTAGCATGTTCTCCCCGTGCTTGGTGGGTTTCCTCCGGTTACTCCGGTTTCCTCCTATAGTCCAAAGATATGCAGGTTAGGCTAATTGACGTTTTCACATTGCCCGGAGTGTGTGTATGTGTGTGTGCCCTGGGATGGATTGGCACCCTGTCCAGGGTGTACCCTGCCTCGTGTAAGTCTCCTTTTATAGGCTCCAGGTCCCCGCGACCCTGAATGCAGGATAAAGCGGTATAGAAGATGAGCGAGTGAATGAGTGGACAAAAAATAGCATAAATCTTTGAACCCAAGCAAGGAGTGGAACATTTTATTACAGCTCCAGTTTGTCCAATATTATGCAAATACTATGTAGTGATTTTTAATCTATCATTATATATTATTCACACAGGAATGCAAAGAGAGCAGCTTCATGGAAAAAGGTAAGGTTACTCTTCGAAACCCATAGAACCTAAAACTTAATGTATCTTAGGCCAATGTTTTAGTTTCACTTTTTAGTAATTAGTGTAATATTTAGGCATTTAATTCCTTTCTTGTATATACCCACATATCACATTTGGAAGAATGTATGAGAAATGTCAGCTTTTGTCTGTTTTTTTTTTTTTGTTTTACAGAATAAGTATCTCTCCACACAACATCCACCGGATGTGCTAGAAAAACGACTGATTCACACTGAAAATGAACGCGTTCGCCGAGACGAAATGCGCCAGTACTTTTATGCACTGAAAAAAACACTGAACATTGAGGAACGAGTCTCAATGTGCAAGCTTGACATTCTAAATCAGGTTAGAAACATAAATTGTGGTTTGACTGTAATTGTGACAATGATGTAAAAAGGATTAAATTAGTAATATACTGAACAGTTGACCCAGCTCACTGTTATTCAAAGTCTTTCTGCTTGTTTTTTGATCACGGGATTTATATTCTTCAAGGTAATGGTCATTGGAAATCTCAGCCATTATTAGAGAAACTTTTTTTTAATCAATGTTTTCTTATACTTTATGTATCCATCCTATTTGACTTGTGTCTTGAATTGGTTGGGTTTAATCCCATACATTTGAGAACCCCTGTTTTAAGGTGATATTGTGGGTAGCCTTGTATAGAGCAATCAGTTTAACCGTGTGACTTCTCGGTGGCAGGCTCGACTTATGATTTGGGCTCTCAAGGACCGAAGCCAGTGCTTAGAGGAGAAGAAAAAAGTCCTACTCCAAAGACAGTCTTTCTATCTCAACAAGATACTAGAATTATCTGGTAAGAAATTGCTCAATATCATCAGGCTTTTCTATTCTAAGGCTTTTAAGCAAGAGCTGCTACACTATTAGATGCCTTTTTTTTAAACACACATCACCAGTTTTACTTTTGCAAGTTATAAATAGGAAAATAAGTGTTAACTTGGTTCTAAACTTTTAGAAGGATAATAAATCTCTTTTTTTCTCATTGAAACAGAAAAGCCTGAGGTTAAAGTCAATGCGAGTTTTAAGAAAAACTGTGAACAGCAGCAGCAGCTCGGATCCAAGAACACTCTGCAAAACTCAGGTCCAGGTCATGCAGTAAACACTCGACGGGTAGACAGTGATGGCAACAGACTCCCACCTCGTCTTGGACGCTGGAACCCCCCTAATTATATACGCAAAAGATCTAAAAAGACCTTAGATCAGCCTTCTATTACTGACACAGGTTAGAATTCTACACTTCATTGCATTCCACATTTCTGGCGTAAGCATCCAAAATTGACCACAGCAATGTGTTTAGGGCTAAAGAATTTTTTTTTTGTCATCTAGAATTTTATAGGACATCTTCTTTGCTACAGATGCTTTCTTTTGTCTTTTTTTCCTTTTGTCTTTTTTTAAAAAGGAGCTTACTTTAGAAACACCTGACCACACATGGTTTGCCCAATTCAAAGACATTTATCTGTCTTCATGTAAATCCCCAAACGCTGCATGTTATTCACTAGTGTCACCACAATCCACAATTTTCAAACAGTTTTTTTTTTTTTTTTTTTTTTGGAGTACATGTTAAAAAGGATGTGGAGCACATGCACATTTTTAGCCAGTAGAAGACATGTACTAGATGTAATATGGGTCACTTTTTATTAAACTTGTGATGTATTTGGAACAGTATTACTAACAGTATTATTAGAGCTCTAGATAAGCATGATCCACGGTTAGTGTTTGCTAGCAGGTTAATTAAAATTTCTTAAGTTGATGGGGGCTCTGCAATCTCAGGGACCCTGAACAGAACATGTGTGACCCTCGAATGACAAAGGTGTAGTGACCTGGATCACCCAGTGGCTATAAAAATAGCTACAGGCCTGAGATTTAGGGCAATAATTAAGATGTTTAAAATAACCAGATCTGTAATTAACCTGCCAGGAAGCGGACACCATAAGATTGTAGACTTGGAGATGATGATAGGATTTTGGCCATGCCAAGTGTTCAGATCTACAATAGACTAAACTATTTGGGAGTAGAAAGCATTTGCTTTCATCTACCAACAAACATAAGCACTTTGACTAGAACCAGGTTCTATGATCAGATAGAACAAACATATTACAAAAAGATTCTGTATTTAAAGGGAGATTACAAACAACTACGTACAGGCCTATAATTTTGGTGTGCTGCCTTTTTTCTTTTTTTTTTTGGTCAAAGATTAAATCTTTATCATATTCATGTGTAAGGGTAAGTCTAAGGGTACTAATAGCCAAGGAGCTGAGGGTGTATATTTTACAGATTAAAAGAAATGGCTGTTTTCGCTGTTTTCAGCTTTAAATGAATAGGTGTAATGAAATACAAGTTACTCAGCTACTGTTTCAGCTATTTCAGTTACTCAGCTGTCATAATTTCAGTGATGAGCAAAATAGTTATCACTGCTTTTACACTATTTTACATTATCTGAGATGCCCACACGATTTACAGTGGCTTGGAATAAGAGTTTAGAATCGCATTTGCCGTCAGAGATCCACCCTGTGAGCATACCGTTGCCCTCGGTTAGAACACGTAAATACAGAGTATGATTTGTTTATACCTTATTTGCTAAATTATTGTTCCAATAATCGCTGCAAATAAATGTAGTTTTTTCCCCCCCACAACATTTCCCACGGTACTACATTAGTGTCATGGAAAATGAAAAACCAGCATGAAAAAATCAAAATATAAAACATTTCTGGTACCAGGTGAATAGTATCATTATAGTCCACCTCTGTCTCAGTGTAGTTTGATCATCATATACTGTATGGTGGTCAAGATAATATAAAAATTCTTCCTGTCATGTAAATTATGATTCCTTGCTCTTTATTGGTGACATTTGGACAACATACTAGACTGAAAAGTAACCCGTATTATAATTATTATACCAAGCTACTTTTGAAAAGGATAACATCTGTCTTAAACGATGTGGCAATGAAGGAAATTAGTATATAGATAATGTATGGCTTGCAACAATGCTACCATCCAAGTCGTGCCTTTAAAAGTATAATTTTCTCTGTAAAATATTTTAAAGGATCTCGTGTGGACACTTATTGAACTGAACACAATTAAAAAACTCCTCAGCCGAACAGTCTCTCCCCCTAAACCAAGAGGCATCTGTCAGATTTGTTTCTGTTCTGGTGTTTTCTATATGCCTTGCACCACTGGCTAGAAGAGGAACCAGGAGTCTCACTTATCACCCATGTGTGTACATTTACGGCATTTGGCAGACACCCTTATCAAGAGAGACTTAAATAAGTGCTTTGAGGTTTCTCAAAGCACTTATTTGAAGTAATTAATAACAAAGTTTTGTGTGTACTCATAAACATGGAATGTGATTTTATCAAGTCATAAGGATGTGTGTATTTAGAATTACTCCAGACAAATTGTATGCATATGAATGTTCACTGAATGAAGCATATCTACGTAATTGCTAATTTATTAATGTGTCCTGTTGGGTTTTATTCACAGAAATGGAATTTGTTCTATGCACACTTTATTGTGATCATTGTGAGCATAGTCCCCCCCCCCACCCCCTATATATTGCACTTTGTTTCTCATTTGATATCTACAGTTTTTTAATAGTTAGACATGTATTTGGGTAAATTTAGCAGACTGTCCAAAATGCGTGAGAATATGGAGGTGTCCTAGGATGTTCACATACCATACAGTACACTGATCAGCCATAACATTCACATTAAAACCACCTAGGGTTAGGTTCCCCTTGTGTCACTGATGCCCTTTTTCCACCAAATTGAATCGAAGTGCTAGTTCAGTCTGGTTTAGAGCCAGTTCAATAGCGAACGTCCTAAGAACTGGCTTTGTTTTCCACGGGCTAGAGTCTCACGTTATTTGGTCACAGCAAACGACTGTGTACATCTCTACTTTCTTAGCAATGCTAGTTGCAAACACAACAACTAATGAGTCTATTAAAACAGGTTTGCATGTATGCAAGGTCAAAAAACCAAAATATAGATTTAATTTTACCCCATTTCTAAATGGTTCATAAACGACTCGTGTGAAGATTCAGTCTGTCTAAACCCCTCCTTTCCGTGAGCCCTCACTGCTGTGATTGGTCAGATGGCACGGTGATTTAT
>JAOVVA010000035.1:397937-410265 GCA_028565275.1 Leiocassis micropogon
GTGTGCATGGAGTTTGCATGTTCTCCCCGTGCTTGGTGGGTTTTCTCCGGGTACTCCGGTTTCCTCCCACAGTCCAAGGACATGCAGATAAGGCTAATTGGCGTTCCCTAAATTGCGTATAGTGTGTAAATGAGTGTGCGTGTGCCCTGCAATGGATTAGCATACCTTCTAGGGTGTACCACGCCTCATGCCCTAAATGGGATAAGCCCTGGAAAAGGTTCCACACCCCCTTGACCCTGATGAGTTGAGTGAGTTGGGGGGAAGCAAGCAATCAGGATGTCCATAGACCTACCATGTCTTTTGTTCCTCTTGCTCTTAGGCTCGGATGATCCTGAGCCAGTCAGCACCGATGAGGAGGATGGGGGCGCCGCAAGAATTAGGCCATATTACAAACTGAAGAACCCTGAACAAAAGGGTTTCCTCAAGACAAGCTTTGAGACAATGGGTGACACCAACACCATGGGTATAGCTTATTTAAAATCTAAATCTTAAATGCAAATGTGTAAATTCTATTTTTTTTTAATAGTTTTACCATTTATTTTGATTAAGTGAGTTATACTTTGATGATCAGGTAATGAACCCAAACCTCAAAGCAGATTTTCAGCAAGCTTCCTTTCCCCAGGCTCCACCTCCAGGTATGGTTGACATGTCCACACACCGTTTTTCCTTGACTACCTGATGATACCCTTCTCTGTGCATGTACATTGTGATATTCATTGCATGTGTTTATTCTTAGCAGGCACTCCGGTTTCCTTTCCAAGACTGATAAGAAGTTAAAAAAATGTGCTGGATTCAAACCCCTGGTGTCCACGGTACATCCCTTGCAAAAGGACGATGGTCAAGGGATGAACTTGGAGCAGAGAGCAGACACCTGCAGTTCAGAGCAGCTATACACAACCCCAAAGAGGAGGAAAACTTGCATGGTGCATAATGTGACCAGCCCGATAAGCATGTCCAGATTGGACAGCCCAGTAGACAAGCCACTTCTAAAATCCATTTCAGCACTCAGCTTAACAGCAAACAGTATGTATTCAGATGTTTTGTCATTACTTAGTCATTTATAGGTCAAGTAACACTTTTACGGTACGATCCATAAATATCGGAACAACACATTTTTGCATTTGGCCTCCATACACTACTGGATTGAATTTGAAATGAAACACTCAAGATTTGAGCAAAGTCTATTTCATCTTTTCATTTTCTGACTGTAGTTTTTTATTTATTAATTTTTTTCCCCCCATTTGAAGGTCGAAAGTGTGTAACCATGCCCCATTTGAGGCAAACATCTCGATCTTCCACACCCGAGCTTCACACAGACGGGAGTGATTCAACTGCACGGCACCCGCCTGCCACAGACTCGCCATCTCACCAGCTTTGGGAAAGCCCAAACGCTATCCGACGTCTTAAAGTTCGCTCATACATGAGTCCCACCACCAGCTCCAGAGCCAAAGTCAGCCGTTCCTTGTCCCTCAAAGAAAGTCTTCATCAGAACCTGTCTGGGTCATCCCTTAACAGTCCACCTCGTGCCAGCATCCCTCTTTTGCCATCGCTATCTGCTCCCCTCCCGGGTCTGTGCAACACAACCGAAACAAGATTGAGCCAAGGTGGATGTCCTCTAAACCCAACTGCTAAGATCACCAAGTCCTGTGTCTCAGCCAGAATAAGTAACCCTTTGACGGAGTATCCCCGCAGGTCCACACCTACTCCTGGTACAGACTCTGCTACTGTCACAAGTACTTTTGTTAAGACTGGAGTTCAACATGAGGACAAATGCTACACGAGAGTTCAGATGGAACCTGCAACTTCTGTGCTTCCTCAGTCTATGTCTGTAAAAGACCCACTGGGTCCTGAAACTTCCTCCCACACACTGCAACACCCCCTAGTGGATGCCACATGCAAGAAGCAGTCTGATCAAGGTTTGAGTTGTTTCTTCATTATTCCATGTATTTTGCTTTGCTTTTTTTAATCTCTCTTTTTAAATTTAAAGTACAGTTACTGATTGTTGGGTTAATCTCCTGTTATTGTTTATTATTATTTTTATCTTCAATTAGTAATATGCATGGAGATTAAAGCAGGTTTGCCACACCAGCTAAAAAAAAATCTGGTTTTGAGTAATAATGGAACTGTTGGATGTTGTGAAAGTACTGATACCAACAATACTGTGAGAAAATCCTATAGGGGAAAATGACTCTCAATATATTTATCACTGGAGCTATTTACATTTCCAGTATTAATCAACAAATTTTTTATATACAAATTTTTATATACAATTTTTACAAAGTGTATGTATTTTGTGCATGTCTTGTCGGGTATTCTGTGATTGAAAACCAGCAATCAATTTGTGATAAAATAACAGCAGCTGAACTTAACTCATAAGCTTACCACCAGCCACTACCCCAGGTCCCAATAAAAGGATATTATCAAATTTTATGCATTTTGTCTGTCGGTGGTTTTAGTGTTTATTGCTCTTAGGTGTCGTCATAGTAGTATTTTGGTTATTTTATTATCAGTGTCGTATCTGTAAACTGTACCAGTTTGGAGGTCTGCCTTAAAATGGATTCCTCACTTCGGACACATGTTTAATATCTCTCTATGCTGTTCTCTAGTAGAGCCTTCAATAAACCTGGGGACTTGCAGACAGGCTGCTGCAGAGCTGTACAATAGTGTGAAGAAGGCTACTCAGCTCTACACGATGGTGAGTGAGATAGCGAGATAGAGTATGTGTGTATGTATGTATGTGTGTGTATGTGTGTGTGTGTATATATATACTGTATGTGTTTATTTATTAAGGCCTGTATTATGGCCTATTTTGGAAACTCTGACTGTCTTTATAGCTGGTCCGTGTGTGATTCTGTTGATGTGTTGGATTAGGTGAGCTCCTGTGTTGAAAATGTGAGCTTGGAGCAGCAGGAGATGAAGCGTGTGCTAATGGAGGCGTTGTTCACGGCACACTCTGAGCTGAGCGCCGTTTCAGGACTCGCTCGTCCTTCAGGCCCGACTGTACTTGGTGAAGGTGAAGAGAAGACAATGGCTCTGCTGGAGCAATACTCTCAGCTTCTACTGCAGTCTGTAGAGAAGAGACTTGAACACAAATTCTAGTTTGAACATCTATATGGGATTTAATATCCTGATCTCGTTAATGTTGTAGTAAAGATGGGAATGATGCACTGAATGGCTTAACTACAAATTTGGTAGTGTTGCACGGATTTTAATTGTCTACCAAGGTTATTATTATTATTATTATTATTATTTTTTTTTTTTTTTAGATTTTTGGTGTTCATTCTTTTCTTTCTGAGCACTGCCCTAAGAATGAGCAACCACATTTTATAGTGCATTTTGACATGAGCGATTTATGCAAGTAAGTATGTATATTTTAATGTGTCTGTGTTTTGTTTTCTAAGTAAGTATACATGTTTGTGTTTTTAAATATTTTTTTTTTTCCATTTTAATAAAGTTTTAAGCACATACCTACTCCACATACTTTGATTAGATTTGAAAGGGAGGATGCTGTAAGCACAAGTTAAGTGTTTTTAACTGTCGGGTGAGGTTGTGTGTTTTTGTTGTGTTTCTGGTTGTACCTTCTGTACCACAGGTTCCATTTCACTTGCTGTTGCTAATGTTCTTAAAATAAAATGAGGAGTGGTTACATACTTTGTCAGACTTTAACAATCTTCTTTAACCATCCATAATCATTTTCCATTAGTATTGTTACATGAAAACTTACTGATTATAGAATAACAATTATTTTCACTTTATATTTCATATGCAAATAAAACATAATTGTACTTTATTTTTTACCACGGTAAGAAAAAGCATGTCTACGTTTGTGAAATGAGAGATAAACAAAAACCCTTCAGTTAGAAGGTCAAGAACTTCGGAATAGCAAAGACCTGTGCCGTTATTCGACTGACTTGTTAAGGGACTGAACAAGTAACCTTGTTCCTAAGTGTTCTACACAAAGGTAAGGTAGAGACAGCAGTTATGCGGTTGGGTCTCAAGGAAGAGTGTCCACATTGACGGATGTAAGAATGACATCATGCAGGATGTTGATACGATCGATCTGGTTCACCTCCCTGATGCGGTGCTTGAAGTCAAATACAGGTGTGTTATTGACCGCCACTTTAAATTCTTCAGTTGTACAGAGGATCTTCATCTATAGAGGAAGAGGAGATCCTGTAAATAAATGCAGACCTCAAGTCTGCATTCAACAGCGTAATGAACAGAAATTGTTTCATTACCAGGGTGCTCAATTTTATACAATGCCATAAACGTATATTTATATTCTCCTTTAATAGTCTCTATTGTTTGTGTTCTCTCCTGACTGTATTGTCTCTTACCTCAAAGTGTTGTCCTGCGGCAAAGGGGAATGGTGCTAGGAGCGATCTCTCCTCTGGTCCCCACTGATCCCCCAGCTTGTGGTTGCGAACAAGAACCTGCTTTCCCCTCTCATTGAAACGTGGGTTGATATGCAGGGCTATGTCATTTCCACGTACGAAATTAACAGTAAACCTGGGAAATATAAAGTTAAAGCTGTATCGTTGAAGGGTGCTAACTGCCCCTGCCAATCCAATCGCATGGATATTTTTTGTAATTATTTAAAATTACAATACAAACTATAGGTTATTTAAACACAAATCATTTGGAATGTAAAATGTTCACCTACATTTTTGCATCAGGCTTTACTTGTCCTCTTATTGTAAGCATCAGCTTATCATAGATGCCTCTGGGAAAATTCATGTTGAAAGGCACTGACTATAGGGTCAAAACAGATTGAAACAGTTTAGGGAGTAATCTGTTTATCAGTGCCTTGAAATCTTCACCACTGTCAGACAATCATGAATATAAATGAGTGAGTTGCTATGTGTTGTACTGAAAATTGTAGACCAAATTGAATATTTGCAAGTATCTACAGTTATAGTACAATGACTTACCACAGGTGCTGTGTGTGGGACAGGAGGCCATGAATACTGCTGAACGCCAGTGGAGCTCTGATTAGGCCAACCTGGCTGGCCGGGATTTCCATGCCATGATGGGGGAGAAGGGCTGGGTAGTTGTGAGGGCCATATTGCTTGGCCTGGTGGGACAGGCTGGATTGGTTGATTAGGTGGTATTGGTTGATTTGGTGGCATTGGTTGGCTTGGTGTCATTGGTTGGCTTGGTTGACTTGGTGTCATTGGTTGGCTTGGTTGACTTGGTGTCATTGGTTGGCTTGGTAAGAAGGGTTGGCTTGGTTGACTTGGTGGCATTGGTTGGCTTGGTAAGAAGGGTTGGCTTGGTTGACTTGGTGGCATTAGTTGGTTTGGTGAGATGGGTTGACTAGGACTTGGCCAAACTGACTGGGGGGGTTGTGCAGGCTGGTAAGCTGGCCAGTTTGGTACACTGGGCTGCATCCCAGGCCAGTTAGCTTGGTTGGGCTGATAAGGCCAGCATGGTTGGTATGGTTGACTGGGCCACACTGGGGCCCCTGGTTGCTGAGTGCTCTGACAAGGCCACATACAGTTGCCCTGTTGTCCAGTTGATGGGCAGTTCATCATATCTGGAAGGCGTGGATCATGAGCAAACATTGGGGAAGTTATAGGTTTTGCATATAGTGAATTAAACAGACATATAGATAAGCTGTGACGTACTGACACATTTTTTGCAGCTTGAGCTTAAACATGCTACTGTTCATTTATAGAAGTGTTTTTGCTTAACCACTTAAGACCCAAATGTACACAACAGTAGAGTTTAGGTCTCAGCAGGTTAAGGCATTTTGTTTAATATTAACATTGCAAATGGTACAGAATACTATACAGTACTACATACATGTTATGATCATGTGAAATCGACTGAATGCTTTAATTTATTATTAATTAGATATTAATAGAACAGAGTTTTGTTTTTTATTTTTTATTAAATTAATAAATAAAGATTTTAATATGATTTAAAATGGTTAAAAAAAACCCCTCTAAAATGTGCAATGCAATTGGCACCCACACCATGATTTCATGGGGGGTTTACTATAAATGTTTGCAAAGCAAACATATTAAATGTCAAAGATACAGTATACTGTATAAATTAATGCAAGACATTTAGAATGTGTTCTAATGTAGACATTAAATTGTGACTAAAGAAAATGTCGTATTACATAATGGACTGTTAAATAAGCAGACAACATTTTAGTTCAAATGATGGGATATCCCACATACACTCAAAACACACATACACACAAAAATGAGAAAATATAGTATTAACATACCTGTTAAAGTGCAAAGCAGATTGGGAAACACAAGGACAAAGATTTCTGGGAGAAGGAACCTGATGTCTCTACATAGACACATACATATATAATCTGGCCACTCCCTCTTTCCTAATTTGCCAAACCCTATCCAATGAAGTTACGCAGATCTAGTCTAAACAAGCCATTGGTGATACAGTGGAGTACCTGAGTCTATCACACTGCATTATTGTGAGCAGTCATGAGACTCTCAAAAACTCGCTTGACTAGTCAGGAGTGTAATAATGCAATAACAGTGGCACAACTGTGGTGTTGTTCAACACTAGCCATCTATAAAGCCCTTTTGTTTAAGCTGGGAAATGTCAGGCACTTAGGGTAGACCAAACCTTACAATGCTTTAACACACAAAAAGCAGACAGCTTGTTGATAGTTCATATATAAAGTCTAAAACGTAATGCATACTTTAATTCTACTTATACATGTTCAGCAACATTGTAGTATATAAATATTAACATTTTATTGTAGCATCTAATTAGGTGCGATATTCAATACAAAACAAACATACTGTATATCAATACATGACAGGCGGCACTTAGTACTGTCGCCTTGCACCTCCAGGGTTGAGGGTTCGATTCCCACCTCGGGTCTGGAAGCATGAAGTTTGCATGTTCTCACCATGTGGGTTTCCTCCCGGTTCTCTGGTTTCCTCCCACAGTCCAAAGACATGCAAATTAGACTAATTGGAATTCAAAATTGCCCATAGTGTGTGAATGAAATGAACTGGCACCCTGTCTAGGGTGTACCCCGCCTTGTGCCCTAGGTCTCCTGGGATGGGTCCGGGCCCACCACGGCCCTGTATACAGGGTGAAGTAGTGTAGATGAGTGAGTAATACATGACAGGAGAATTTCATTATCGTCACATGATTCTATAGGAGTCAAACTTTCTAACTCAGTGGTTAAGGCGTTGGACTATGGTCCAGAAGGTACCAGGTTCAAACCCCACAACCACCAAGTCTCCACCAAGGCCCTTAACCCTCAACTGCTCAGCACTGTTTTAAATACAAAAATGGAAGTCACTCTGGATAAGGGTGTCTGCCAAATGCCTAAATGTTGCAGGAGTGGAATGCATAAAGCCATACAGATTCAGATCAAGTGTCTAAGTTAATGTTCAAAGAAAATCAAGCTCAGACTGAGTGTTTTTTCAGTGTTAAATGTTTTTACAATGCATAGTAAAGTTAAGGAGGCGGCAAGGTGGTGTAGTGGTTAGCACTGTCGCCTTGCACCTCCAGGGCCCGGGTTTGATTCCCGGCCAGACTTGATTCCTGTGTGCATGGAGTTTGCATGTTCTCCCCGTGCGCTGTGAGTTTCCTCCGGGTACTCCGGTTTCCTCCCACAGTCCAAAGATATGCAGGTTAGGCTAATTGGTGTTCCCAAATTGCCCATAGTGTGTGAGTGTATGTGTGTGTGCCCTGCGATGGATTGGCACCCTGTCCAGGGTTTACCCTGCCTTGTGCCCTAAACCTCCTGGGATAGGCTCCAGGTCCCCGCGACCCTGCATACAGGATAAAGCGGTATAGAAAATGAGTGAGTGAGTGAGTAAAGTTAAGGGCGGCATAATGGTGTAGTGGTTAGCACTGTTGCCCTTGCACCTCCAGGGTCCGGGTTTGATTCCCGTCTCTGTGTGCATGGAGTTTGCATGTTCTCCTTGTGCTTGGTGGGCTTCCTCTGGGTACTCCAGTTTCCTCCTACAGTCCAAAGATACCGTTCCCAAATTGCCCGTAGTGTGTAAATGAGTGTGAGTGTGTGTATGTGTGTGCCCTGCGATGGATTGGCATCCTGTCCAGGGTGTACACTGCCTTGTGCCCTAAGCCTGCTGGGATAGGCTCCAGGCCCCCCACGACCCTGAATACAGGATAAAGCAGTATAGAAGATGAGTGAGTAAAGTTAGGTGTTAGTTGGATCAACTAAAATCAGCTCACATATTAATGAATGGATCATTTTAATTCCTGGGCAGGACACTGGCACCCCACAGCTCCACAGCTGAAGTAATGAGCTCTAGTTAATTTCTGTGTGTGCTTTTATCTGATGGCTTACACTAATAGTTCTTAATGTGGCCTACTGTGTTACACTTATCCACTATGACTTTGATCAGTATAAAGTGGTCAATGAAGAAGAAAGAAAGTTTGTACTTCTTAAGCAGCCCTTCTGTCTCAAAGTTTGACATGCTATTATTGTGACCCTGTACAGCATAAGCAGTAAAGAGTATAATAAGTGAGAATGAGAGTGTCACTTGGTAATTCAATTAAAAAAGTTCTGTTTAATGCTTGATGTACACTGATCTGATCCACTGTGTTTATTCTGGCTGTTTGATACCCTGAGTTATGTGTGGGGTGTGGAATGCAGCTGTTAGGAGAAAGTTTTTCTATTTTGAGCCTTATCTATGTCAGTTGATGTTGGGTGGTTTGACAGGCCTTGTGTCTCTCCTGTAGCTTTCGCAGCAGGCAGTGTTAAAGCCACACATCATGTACTGAGGGGGAAAAATGAGCCTCAACTCCTAATAGCCTGGCCAGCAAGAGTAACTTCTGTTATGGATTGGACAGTTTACTCACATAGGATCTAAAATCTGTTATTTGTCCTGAGCCCTTTTCACTCATCTAGGAAATCTAAACAACAATTCTTATTTTGTATGAATTAACATGGCCTGAAATTGCTTAATAATCATATTAATGTCATTTCCATGAGCTCACATGTACACTGATTCGGTATATGCCACTATATTATTATTATTATTATTATTATTATTATTATCATTAGTAGTAGTAGTAGTTGTTGTTGTTGTTGTAGTAGTAGAGTTGAATGCCTCTCATCATTTCAATTTCTGACCAGACAGCAGTAATAACAATTTTAGAAAAAGTAATTCGGTCATGAGAATAGAGAAAAAAACCAACCATACATTAAATAGCAATATTGTGTTAAATGAATACTCAAACACATCTCGATCCACTTTATCTATAGTGCATTTATAATTTTCAGAGATAATAATTTCAACACAGTACTGGGAAGTAATACCTGATAAGTTGAAACTCACTTATACAGTAATATGAGCCTAAGGACATCTTCTGGAGAAGTAGAAAAATTTTTTATGTGAAAAAATGTTTTTCTATTACTTATTCATGAATAAAGCCAAATCGCAATTTGACCTTTAAATATGTTATTAAAAGATGGAGCCTATTTAAAGATAAAATATGTTCTGATATAGCTCAAAGTAAAAGCACTATTCTACATGAAGCTCAGATTCTACATGATGGCACATAAATTCCACGAAACCTTGTGTAAAAAGTGTAAGGAAAGCGAAATTACTGGTGGCTGTCATGGCTGGGGCGGCACATGCTCAGTAATTTGCGCTGTGGTCTAGCACCTCCAGGGTCCAGGTTCGATTCCGCCTTGGGTCTCTGTGCATGGGGTTTGCATGTTCTCCCTGTAGTTTCATCCCACAGTCCAAAGACATGCATATTAAGTTAATTGGTGTTCCCAAATTGCCCATAGTGCATGAATGTGAGCATGCGCGGCCTGTGATGGATCGGCTCCCTGTCCGGGGTGTATTTTGCCTTGTGACCTACTGTAAGTTTCCTAGCATAGGCTCTGTATACAGGATGAAGCAATGTAGAGGTCGAGTGAGTGAGTTTTATGGCTGGAAATATTTATACTGTACAGTGCATCATCACTTAAAATGCATGCACTAAATATCTATATGAAATAATCTAAGGTAAAAGAGAAGCTCAGATAGAGGCAGAGTACGCTCTGCTATTTGGCATCTGAAGTGAATCACACAAGTGACATCTGTAACACCTGCCAATGTAATAAGAGCCCATAAATGTAATAAACAACAAATGAAATACAAATCGACAGCTTTTAATGTAAACCAATAATGCATCCTTGCCAATGGTATAGCTTTTACATTTGCAGGGTTGTTATGTTTTACAAATGTCATTTAGAAGCATTTTCTTTATCTGCTTTTTTTTAGAAAAAATGCTTATGTATTTTCAGAAAAATTAGCATCCCTATAAGCTTTTTAAGGATTCCATGTGCTCTTGATTATGTAAATAAGCTTTAATATATTTATTTCCATTACTCTTATGTCTCCCCTTATGTCATCATGTAGCCTAGCATAATGAAAAATTACTACAAAATGTTTGAAAGGTTTGAATATATAAAGCTTAAATGCATGCTTTTAGCTACAGATTGCTTGACATTTAAAGTGATTATAACAAAAAAATAATAATAAGATAAATATTTGCCATTTAAAAATATGGAACTTCCATGCTAATGGCCAGAAATCATTTGCATGTGGTTTGCGAGTTTTAATGTATCAAAAGATTTCCAAGCAGTCTTGTTTCATTACAAGGCAGTATGGAAAAGGATCCTGTCAGCCCCAGAGAGAGGATGGTAGGCTGGAAAGGATTGTGGGGGTTGTCAACTGTCAACTACAGAGTGTCTGCATTAGTCTAACGCTGAGAAATCACACTCTGTGCAGAGAGACAAAAGCCTGGCATTGATTTAAAGTTCTGCTTTATTGTAAATAGAGATCCAGTCATGTTGTACGGCTTTACTTATTGGTACTTCATGCTTTATATAATCGATGAAATACATAGGATTAGGACTCTAACAATTCATTTCATGATCTATCTATCTATCTATCTATCTATCTATCTATCTATCTATCTATCTATCTATCTATCTTGTAATAGTTTTAAAAACTATGAATTTAAGAAAATGTGCATTTAGAATCTCGCAATTTTCAGGAAACTTCTTTTTCTTTCTTCTTCCCTTTCAGGAGTCACCGCAGCGCATCATCTGCCTCCATCTAACCGTATCCTCTGCATCCTCTTATCTCACACCAACTAACTATATTCACATCAGGCAACAATATCAATAATTATTACAAAATTTAATTGCTGGAACTGACTGCATTTTTCTTTTAAATAATAATGCCAAAGCAGTTTTTTTAATTGATCACTTATCTTTTGTCCTCAGGAAATTTTATGTTGAACGTTTAATGTAATTTGTAGAATATTAATGTGAATAGTAATGTATTATTTAAATATAATATTTGTAGAATATCAATGTGTTCAGTTAAGTTTAATATAAAAATTACAGAAAAAATGTAGCTTATTCAATCATAACCAATAATGCACAATTAATGAAAATGGATGTTTCCAACATAAGATGTAAAATGTGTTCACAAAATAATAAGATATTGTATACCGTACAATACTGTATACTGTACAGTGTTTTGATGGTTTTAAGAGTCTAATGACTACAAAAGTATAGTTATTGTGAAGTGTAGATATTTCTTCACGCATATATCTTCACTTCAAGGACACTTAACCAAAAGATAAAAAAAAAAGAAAAATTCCAATGGTTTGAATGTAAAGTATATTTATAAATATAATATCAGTGGGACACAATCTTCTGTGGAATCACCCATCTGTCCAATCCATCACATTCACCAGAGATCTGCTTTGGGCCAGTTTGTGTGTACTGCCCCGCAGTGGTCACATTCATCTTCACTTCATCCACGTGACTGACAGAAACTGCTGCGAGGTAAACACTGTACACATCCATGGCCTGGGCACAAATTATTGCATACCAATAGGAATAATAATAACAGGGAAGAAAACACTTATGGCTACTTATTTTTATCCTTTCTATTTATCAGTCTGTTACTGGTAAATAGGCTTACTGTATGAGCTGTAATACGAAATAATTACAGGTAGTGTATGGTGAGGTCTGAACTACATTACTCACAAGTATTATATAGTAGACCAGACATTAATGCTAATCCAATATATAGGCGTAACCATTTTTTATATTACGGTACTTAGTGCAGTGCAAAATTCCCAGTGCTGTATTAACACCCCCAGTTGAACTCATATGAAATATGAAAACAACCAACCAAACAAACAAACAAACAAACAAAATTGATTTGACATGACCTGTGTGATTCAGCCCTTATAGTTCTTATAAATGACACTCTATCTATCTATCTATCTATCTATCTATCTATCTATCTATCTATCTATCTATTGTAATAGTTTGAAACAATGAATC
>JAOVVA010000035.1:442082-453431 GCA_028565275.1 Leiocassis micropogon
TTTTCATGTTGTCATTATGGGGTGTTGTGTGTAGAATTCTGAGGAAAAAAATGAATTTAATCCATTTTAGAATAAGGATGTGACATAAAGTGTGGAAAAAGTGATGCGCTTTCTGGATGCACTGTTAAAAGCAGTAAACAGTAATTAATGAAACAAAGTAAATTATTGGTGTAATGGTGTAAGTTGGTCATCACAACAAAGCTAAAATGAGTTTGTGCAGTTTTATAAGTTTTCTAGCCTACAGATTTTTTTAGCGTAAGATTTTTTTTTCCTGAAATAATAATGTTTGGAAATAATTCTAAAATTGTATTTATGTATTTATTTATATATTGTTTGTACAGGCTTAATATTGAAGACGTAAACATGTATAACACGTAACAAGTGCTGTTTTTGCCTGAATAATATATTTAATTGAAATCCAGTATGGCACAACAGCCTGAGAACATCACCCCCACAAAGAAGCATGGTGGTGGTAGCAGCACAATAAGCAAATTTCTGGCCTCTTGGTTGGTTATATAACTAATTCTATTGTTACCCAGTCATTGACTTTTTGGAATACCGACTCACGTACTCTTAAGAAGATACGCCATGCTACCGTATGCTAAATCTGAAGTCAAATGGTATAGTATAATGTCTAAATGTGAGCTAATTAGGGCACAGTATGTAAGGCAAAGAATAAGGATTGAGGATGGCAACACAGGTTTAAGGCTTTAAGGCTGTCAGAAACCAGGCAGAATATAGGTCGGGTAAAACAAAGAAAGAAAAGAAAATGAACTGACACTTGTAGTCGAGTACAGTACCATAGGAGATATCTCTGAAGAGCGGTCAACAAGACATTAATTCTCTTGATCTCTTCACAGACATCTCCCAAGAATGTCCGGTCATCTGAATCAGCGTTGCGAAAAGTATGCCCTTTTTTCCTTCCCTATTTGATCCTTTTTTCTCCTTTAGCTACAATATTCCTTCAGTTTTTTTTTAACCTTTATTGTTTTTCACTGCTTGGAAACTTGCATTGTGGGTAGTTCTAGTTTCAAAATAATTGTTATGAATTGTGACGAGAGAGGTCTGAGGAAACCACTTCATACACTGTGGAAACTAAAATGCATGCTATAATATTTACGTAGTCGCATATTCTAAACCATGAAATGTGTAGCAACATTTTATGTATTGTATTTGATTATGTAATTATAAGCCCTTTATATGAATGCTTCATAATACTATATGGCTTGCTATAAGCATGTCACAGGATGAAACATTGTCATTCGATGATGATAAACATCACGACATGCAAAAGTTAATCTTGTGGCATGGACCATTACTTTTTAAGTTTTTAAGCTTGTTTTATTGTGCATGCTCTGCTATAGCAAGCCATATTACATGGAAGAATGAACTTTAATATAGAAGGATTTCAAATATGTAAATGGTTACTTAAAGCAAAGGTTTCCAACTCTGGTCCTGGAGACCTCCTGTTTGTACAGTATATATTTAGAACAGGATAACGTGAGCAAATATGTGGGACGGAGTCACTCCAGGACCTCAGCCCTCTCAAATGATGTACCATGCACTATAACCTGCAGTGTACACTGTTCTTGAGTATGTAGAATGTGCAAGTTGGTGATGTTTAATAAATAGAACAGTACTGTTTTCACTTCATGGACATGAGGATCTCATGTCATTAACCCTTTCCCCTACGTCCAGAGGAACAGCCAATGGTTCTTGCTTTCAGTTCTTGCTTTCTTGATCAGTACATCAGCCAACTCCTTCTCCTTGCTTCCTTTTCTTTGGCTAGCTAGACCAGGCTGACACTTCTCTTCTGAATTAACAACAGTGTCAAAAGTGTCTCTTGTGATTTTTCAGTACAACATCTGGGAATAAATAATACACCATGCCTAACTCAGTTTTGCAGTGTGGCAAGGCACCAGCAGTATGAGAAGAGTATTTGAGACTTAGCTCATGTTCATAACTACTAGCACGTACATGTTTGTAATGAAGAAATCAATGCAAATTTTTTTTTTTTACAAATGTCTCTTTCTTTGTTGACTTGATGATTTGACCAGGATTCATTTTATTTATTACCTTACCTCACCTAATTGACTTTAAATATGTCAAGAGCATCTGTTGGTCATATTGGATAGGACATCTAAAATACACTATCTGACCAAAATACACTATCTGACACCATCTGACTTGCTGCATCTAGAAATTGGGTTATTGGCACACCTCTTTGTGCATGGATTTTGCCTTTTATTCCCGTGCTTGGTGGGTTTCCTCCAGGTACTCCGGTTTCCTCCCATAGTCCAAAGACATGCAGATTGTGTACTGTATGTGTGTGCCCTGTCCAGGGTGTCCCCCCACCTCATGCCCTTAGTCTCGTAGGATAGGCTCCAGGCTCCCGTGACCCTGTATACAGGATTAAGCGCTATAGACAATGAGTGAGTGAGTGAGTGAGTGGAACTGGGTTAAGAAGCCTTCGGCACATTATCAAAACCTGGAAGGATAGTGTTGAACCAACAACTTTGTGAAATAAATGTGGTCGGAAAAAATAATGAGTAAAGATCACTTTGTGATGGAAACTTACAGGATTAGGACTAAACAGCTGTGTGGCCATAAGAAAGAGTTAAAAACTAATCAGAAAAATTATTGAGTTTGCTTCAACAATCTTCAGCATAAAGATTGATGTTTGGACCAGTGGAGAAGAGTCATGTGGTCTGATGAGTTCAGATTGACCCAAGCAGACAGATTGATGACTGCATAAAGGAAAGAAGAGAGGCGCATAAAGAGATGCACACATCATGCAGAGTGGCCACTGTATAAACCTCACTGTACAAGGAGGCAGTTTTATAATCTGGGGTTGCTTTGGTTGGTCAGTTCTAGGCTCAGCAATGTTATGGGCAATAAAATGAAGTCAGCTGGTGACCTAAATGTACTGAATGGCCAGGTTATCACATCATTGGAGTTTTTCTTCCCTGATGGAGGCATATTTCAGAACGCAAATTGTAAAAGAGTGGTTCTGAGAGTACTGTAATCAAAGCTAAGGTGACTGAATGAAATCTTAGTCTGTGACCTTTTTTTTAATCAGGCAGTGTATAATATCTGTATGTCATCAATTTAACTAGTAGCATAATAATAATCATAATAATAATAATAATAATAATAATAATAACAGATCAAAATAATTGCACATATGTACAAGGGCTAATCGATTTTGACTCCCAAAACAAAACAAAAAAACGATTAAATGATTATGTTATAAATCTTTCGCGATCGTCCTTCTCTAAAAGCTAGTGATGACAGACTGTAGTTGATCCATGATCAGAACAGATCTTTTCCCATGATCGGCAAATGAACTGTGGATAAGTTTATTATAGGCATCATATTGCAAGCGTTTTGGGCCTCATTCCTGATATTTTTGTGTCCTCAGAGTCTCTTCATGATTGTCAGATAACGCTGAATCATTCTTACGTTGCCAGATAACTGTGATTCCCCCAAAAATCTCATTTAAAAAACAGGCCAAATATCAGCACTAAAACTCATTCTGTAACTTAACTATATATGCATATACTTTGTTTTAATAAAATTGTCCTACATTTTTATCACCAGAGGTGATATACTATAAATGCACCCCATTATATAATTATTATTATTATTATTATTATTATTATTATTTTCTTTTTTTTCTAAGCTTTTTGTAGTTCTTACTGTATTAATAGTTAATATAAGTACTTCACTATTAAAAAGATTTTTGTACTTTAGTAAATACATGATGTTTCCAAAGTCAATGAATATGGTGTTAAATAATCTCAATAATATCTTAATATCGACCAAATTAACCAAAATAATAATGATTATGATAATTAAATATTTTTAGACTAATTCAATATTTTATTAAGCTTTTATGCTTTACTGGGTTCGTGCTGCATTTCCTCTGGATTGGAAAGGATCAAACAGAAAAGCTGTATCTGTATCCTTCAAAATGAGAGACAAAAATGATGTGTCATCTGTCCTTTTGTGTCATTCATATTTTAATTAGCCAGTGTGTGCTCAGTGTGTTCTCAGCTTTTAGTTTCTCCTTCAAGCACACTTCATGGTGAAGAGAACAATAGAGTAAATAACCCACTTTGTTCATGTTCATTACACTCAGTCTCATAACACGCCTACCGATAAGGCAGAATGAAAATAGGGGTTAAGAGATATCAGCTTGAAAAGTCTGATTGTGTGGGGTGTGTAACTTTGTGTAATCACATGATAAGATTAGCACTGATTGGCTGTGTAAAGCTACAGCACCGGGCCCCCATCGTCACTTCATTTCATTCTGTGTTTTTATAACGAGTGCATTTTATGTTCTAAAATAATTCTAATAATAAGTTCTTTAAAAATGAATGAATTAATACATTGATGGAAAAAAAAAGATAAACAGGCAAGGCAAGGCAAGTTTATTTGTTCATACACAATGGTAATTCAAAGTGCTTTACATAAAAGAAAAAAAATAATCATAAGAAGAAATAGAAAATAATAGCACTAAGACTTTTAAAGTTATTTAAACATAATTAGTAAAAGGATAAATGACCTCTATGATGACAACTGTATGTTCACTCACTCACTAGTCATCTACACGGCTTTATTCTGTATACAGCATGGGGGTGTCCTGGAGCCTATACCAGGAGACCTAGGGCATGAGGTTGGGTACAGCCTGAACAGGGTGCCAATCCATAGCCGGGAACACACAAATATACACACACACTCACTCGTTCACTCCATTCACACACTATGGGCAATTTGGGAATGCCAATTAGCCTAATCTGCATGTCTATGGACTGTGGGAGGAACCCGGAGAACCCGGAGGAAACCCACCAAGCACAGGGAGAACATGCAAACTCCATGCTCAAACCCATGACCTTGGAGTGCTAACCATCAAGCAGTGCTAACCACTTTTTAGGGGAAAAATGGTTTCTTTATTAATGTTTAGTGCTGTCATGGTTCTAGCTTTGTAAGGAGCTTATCTGGGAGCATTTTTCCTGAAAGAGAAACCTTCTGTAGTAGCTTTTCCCACAGCACATTTGTATTTCTCTGCATGACATATTTTTAAATTATACCTTTCAGAAAGAAAGACCCGTGCAGACATCAATATTAATGCCCTACGTGTGATTGAATGAGTGCACTTATCAGGAGCATGGAGTAAGTCTCTGGGTTTAAGCTGTGTATAATATTAGAAAGGCTCAGCTAACCGTCCACCCCCACCCGCCTTTTTCCACTCTCTGCACTGACACATGAATGATGTGCTCATTCCTGCAGTTGGCAGACTTGTCTGTGTGCCGTTCCTGAGGTAATGAGGGAGTACAGAGAATGAGAGAGAAAACTGTGTCCATCTCGTGAGTGTTCATCCTACAGTATTCCCATGGAAAGATAAATCCTACCTGCATATCGCCGTTGACTTACTGTATACAACGCTTGTTTTTTTTTTTTCACCTTATCTAAAGATGTGGCTTTATATGCACTTATAACTTTTTTCAGAATTAATGTTGTGTATGTGTATGTTTCTCTTTATTGTGCAACAAATGACATAGCTCATAAGTTTTTCCTGTCACCTGATTGCTAAGGTGAGTGTGCGTCAGTGCATGCACTAGCAGAATCTCAGCTCACAGATTATTGGTAGAAAACTACCAATAAGGTTTCATTATTATTGTACACTTTAAGGTCTTGCTGTGCTGTATTGAGATTCTGTGTCAGACTGTGATGTTCTTTGTTGTAATTTATACAAAGCTTATTTTTTATTTTAGTTTATTGTGGCAGGAAGAGTGGAAGTGAATGAGTACACTGTTGTAACACATACAGTACGTTGTATCTACTTGTAATGCACTGTGCATTAGTTCGCATACAGTAGCTGTCTGATAAAATCGATTTTGCAATTTAATCAGTATTTTGTTGGTCAGTTTTCTATTTAGAATCAATTCACACTAAATTATTTAGTTAAACTTCCAAATGTGAAACGCACTAAACTGATAAGCTCCTTAAAACACTTGTATCTTTGTCAAATACTCATATTTTGCGAGAGAATCTTGCCATCTACAGGACTGGAGGGTGAAACAGAAGCTTGGCAGGAAAAATTATGCCAATTATGGCTTTGCATGAGACATGACGTGACAAGTTAAACAGTATTTCAATGTTTATTCGGTAGTTTCATCTCTCTCTATCTAGGACCCGCTGTTGTTCAACTAGTGACCGTGGGGGCTAATGGTGACTATTATACTTATTCCTATTTTTATGACCGTGGATGGACCTCCGGTCAAAACTTACACGCCATACAAAGATTTGTTAGTGAGACTAATTAGAAAAAAACACTTCAAATAGCTAGGGAACCATAATTGGACTTTGGAGAGTAAGAAGGGAGGCACACTCCCATCATGCATTATTGCCCACAGTACAAGGCTCTGGAGGCAGTGTTATTATCAGGGGTGGTCTCAGTTGGTCAGGTGTAGGCTCAGAAATGTTATGTGGCAATAAAATGAAGTCAGCTGACGACCTGAATGTACCAGGGTATCACATTTATGGAGTTTTTCTTCCCTGGGGACACACTTCAGGATTCACATTTTGTAAGAGTGGTTCTGTGAGCATGAAAAATCATTTTCACACATCATTAAGTGTCTGCCAAAATGTTAGTAAATGTTAAATGGTCAGTATTTTGGTCATTTAGGTGTATGTTTAATTTATACTATGCTTTATGCATTTTTTCACTACAAAGTTGGTTTTAGGGATAGCAGGGAAACCCTGGTGTCAAAACATTTATGAGGTTTTTTTCTTCCCTACTATATAACAGAATCCACCATTTAAATGTTATAAAATTAGTATTTTAATGGATTTTGTCCGAGGCCCTTCTCGTAAAAAATATTTGCACTGACTATATCTTAACAACTGGACATAATACAATAACAAACTTGAAATCACAATGGAGCTTATTGAACCAGTAACCTAAGAATATGTATAACCCAAATCACTGAAAATGCAACTTAATAACTGCTTTGATGTGAAGGGTCAAATATTGTAAGTATTTAACAAAACAACAGGAAACCATAGTGCAGTCATATATTACCTTGTATGACAGCTGTCTTCATTAATGTCGGTACTTGTGACAATATTGGTTTTGCCTTGGGGAGAGGAATGCATTTAAGCTGAAGTTGTTAGAACTCACTGTAAAGTAATTAATTTTGCATATTTTATGTATTTCATGAATGATCTAAAAACAGAAACACTTCATTAGTGGAATGTGGAGTTATTCAGATTTACCCGTGTTGACCCATATATAGAAGAGATAACTTAAGTCAAAATGACTGTATTTACATTTACATGATCCATACAGTATGCCTGTGATTCCAAATAAGATTTATTCGCCTCTGAGGATACTAGATGTTTATTGAGTAGGAGCATTTAAACTTTTTTAAGCAACATAAAGACCACCCTTTAAACACAATCATTTGCATTTACATATGACAAAAGACAATTTAAGCAAGGGACAGTTTAAAAAGGAAAAAAATGCTAATACAATGATATACTGTATGATTTAGAAGCAAGCAATTTAGAAGCAAACCTCAGATTTAACAATATGGTTTTTCCTCTCTTTGTTCAAAAATATGAAAGAGCACTTTGCGTGCATATTTTATAATTTGGTATAATAATAATAATAATAATAATTATTATTATTATTATTATTATTATTATTATTATTATTATTATTATACCAAATAATAAAATATGCATGCAAAGTGCTCTAAAGTACCGACATTAATAAAGACAGCTGTTATACAAGGAAATATATGACTGCACTATGGTTTCCTGTTGTTTTGCTAAAAACTAATATTTGACCCTTCGCATCAAATCAGTTATTAAGTTGCATTTTCAGACAATAATAATAATAATATAATAATAATAATAATAATTATTATTATTATTAGTAGTAGTAGTAGTAGTAGTAGTATTTTTAATATTATTATTATCATACGTTTTATTATTATTTGAATTATTACTTATAATAATTAACAATTAATAAGCATTAATACTTATTTATAATTATTATTCTTTATAATTATAATAATTATACTAATTATTATTATTAATTATAATAATTATTAATTATTATTATTATTTATTATTCTCATTATTATTATTATTATTAATTACTTAAATGTTTACAACTTTTAAAGACTTATTAAGCAAAGAGACACAAAATCAGTGACTACTGTGTCATTCTTTTTATTTACTGTTTTATTTTATTGATTTAAATTATAAAAATAAGTTTTTCATTAACTCAATCCACATACGGTAAAAATGTGCTTACAGTTTGAAAGATAAGCCCTTATTTGCTACACTTATGATTCATAATGTTTATAAATATACTCATTGCTCATAAATATACATCAGAAATGTAATCCTTGATATAAGCAACACCTCCAGTTAAGATGCTCCTACCTAGAGTATGAATATAAAGAAATTAATAAACAAATAAGCAAACTTTTAGGAGGGTTTAAAGCATGATACAATTAATCAATTATGTTTACTCAATTTCTGTATTGATATTGACCTCAAATGGCATTTCCATTAATTTCCCTTTTTTTTTTTACAGCTCACAACAACTTTTATTGTGACATGTCAAGTTAAACTGTCAGACAATGGCTCATTGCCTTAATACAGCTCCTTGTTCCTGCTGATATTGTGCAAAACAGTGTGCTTATGTGTAATGAAGGAATCATGCACATGTGAGTCACACCTCAGTTTAGGCAAACTCCAACCAGCATGATGATGAAATAGCCAGGGCTGTGGTGTGTGCTATGCCTCAGCATGCCAGAATAATGTTTCTTAGAATGTTACTATAGATATTTCATTAATGACCAAAAAGTATAATGTCTTTTTTAGTTAAATTAGCTCAATTGTGTACAATACACCTTTATAGATAATGCAGTTCTGTCACTTTAAACGGTTTAAAGTAACCTCCTAAATGTGACAGCACATCTAATCAGGTATCATGTCACATTTTAGGTATTTAAGTTATGCATATTTTCTGATTCCTGGTTCAGTAAGGTGAAAAATGAGATATGGCCAGTGCGAGTTTGTTTATGCGGGTGGCTGCATAAAACTCCATTGAAAATGCTATTTCTAGAATATTTAAATGAGGATTCTATGATGTAGTAAGAAAGAGAGACCCTCAGCCTCGTTTTGCCATCAAGTTTTCCCTGCTACCCCTAAAAAAAACTTCACCAGTGGAACGGTGCTTAAAAAAAATTCTCAATTATGTTTGGAGTATCAGGAACATACGTTTTTTATCAATTGAGTTGGGCTGAAATTGAGGATTTGATACTCACCCATGGCACACTATTGGCCGTAGCACAAAATTAACCTGTGTGACTTGATATGACGGGTCACAAAGACGTATGCATTTAAGAGTATTCTTATACCAAAATAATTTCTGTAAAACTAAGAAGTGTAAGAGTAGTATTTTTATAAGTGTTGGTTTTATACATACTAGCTCTACATTATAAATATAACACAGTTCTATTATCGGTACAGAAAATTGCACCAATTTAAGTGCACCTGAAAACACAAATTACTAAACCAAAAACTGAAACTCTAATTTTTCTTCTTTATGTATAATAAAAAACTCCTTAAATGTACACACCTTAAATGGACACTCACATGCTCATTGACTCCAAGTACCAGCATGATTAGTGCAACATCGGAACATAGAGGCTTGTCTGTAGTACAGTGTAGACAGATGAGCACTCAGAGTTAGTGATTCAGTAATAGCAGGGCAACAGCATACATCACGTGATTGGAGGGAAATCTGATAGTTGGCCTCCGTTGAGTATCCACAGTATGGATGGGATGGCAGCTGCATGAGGTTACATATGATGCGAGCAGATGGAGCTAATGCATGTGAAAGAAGGAGAGCCAGTGAGAGAGTGAAAGACAGAGAGAGTGAGAGAGAGAGAGATAGGCATTGAAAAGCAGCAGGTGCAGAGGCTCTTGGCATGGGCCAGGCAGACGGAGCAAGGCCAGTTGTTTGGACCAGCTGAGGCTAAATCCAGAGGAAGTGGAAGGAAAGCCAAAGCCACACAGGTGTGTTGTTCATTGAGATCAGTGATTTCTCTCTTTCTCTCTCTTTTTCTCTCTCACATACACACACTCACACACATGCACACTACATTAGAGTAGGTTTCGAGTTTACTGTTGGTCACTTTGTCCCGCTATAGTTCATCTCTGCATGTAATTATGTGAAAAAATGTGAAGGCCATAGCTGTTGAATGCTCAAGTGTCAGGTTTGCAGAATAGGCAGTGTTTAAGCTCTGTCTCCAGAGAGGATAGGCCTATTTTAGGCAGTCTGTGTGTGTGTGTGTGTGTGTGTGAGTGAAAGAAAGAGAAAGAGAGCTCACAATTCAAGACGCAGTGTATGACATTAATTTCCTGGTCACTGGGTTAGTGTTCCTTGGCTTTGCTGACTGGCACTGAGAACTGTATGTGTCTTGCCTTATATAGCAGCACTTATATTTAACAGGCAAATGTCATTTAAACAATGAATTATACCCTGTCAGTGTCATGCCGGTCGTGTTCCTACTGTTTATATCACAACACAGTCGAATTCTCATTTCTAATCATTTATATTCATCAGATTTTTTTTCTCTGTGTTGCTGTTCCTATAATAATACAAGGCTCCATATGGGGAAAATGTGCCTGATGTTTTATTTTGCAACTACTTTTTATCAATCTCTCATTTAAAAAAAGTCTAAAATCAATACTGTGATCTTTAATCCTGTGATAGAGTCCCTGTTCTCCTGTGTCTGCCTGTTCATCAGACCGTTTCATTGCCGTACGTTTGTGAACATTTCATGCATGTTCTCGTTATTGAACACAAACCCTACTGTAATATCACTTACGCTCCTGTAACTTTCTGCTCTTTCTACAGTGAATGTACTTGAATAAATTACAGCAAGACAGAAGAGATTGATTTAACATTTCATTTGTTAGTATTTTCTGGTCGGTGTTAAACATATTAATGAGGTTATGGATAAAATGTTTTTCCGTTTTTAAATTTTTTACACTTTTGAAACTCGCCCAGTGCCGTACTAACAAACGCATGTGATGTAACTTACTGTAGCTGGCTAGCTGGTCAAACTTAACTAACATTATGCAAGGCTTTTTCTCTCTCATATCGATACAGATATCATTATCAGATAATTCCAACAAAGAGCAGGTAACTAACTTTCTTTTAAACATAACTCCAGTTTAAGCCTTAAAACCCAAGCGGTACAGATACAAAATTACAAAAAGAAAAATTATTTTAAAAAAAGAAAAAAAAGAAATTTT
>JAOVVA010000035.1:502636-518126 GCA_028565275.1 Leiocassis micropogon
GAGAGCTCGGCCAATCAGCTCTCTCTGTGCCTCCGGCTGTGAGAGGAAAACAGCATCACCCGGGGTTCGAACCAGCTTTCCCCGGATGATAGGGCGAGCGCTTTACCACTGCGCCACTCGGAGCCTCAAAATGTTTTTTTTTTTATTGTTTCTTGTTTGCAATTGGCATTACTGAAGTTTGAGGTTGGCCTTTTGTCTATGTTCACACATTTTTTTTATTATAGTTATATAATTCTTGTGAATTTCACTGAAATCTGAGCCAATTGCAATTTGTATTTGAATTTGCATGAAATATTAATGACATTACGCATTGCGTGTATTAAGGATGTGAGAAGCAAGTCAGCCTAATAGGGTGTGTTGGAACAAAAATGAATACTGACATCCATAAATCCAATGCAAATTAAAATTGGGTGTTTGGTTTAAATTAATTGGTTTTAATTTATTCAATCACATAAGAGTCCTAATCCTTGACATTTGTAATTTGTAATATATTATTTGGTTTAAATTAGAATAGAAGGTGTTGATGTTTGTTTGTTTGTTGGTTATGTAATTAAATAAGATATCAAGTGTACCATTTTACTGTGGGACATACTCCCTAAAATGAGATTAAATTATTATTAGATTAGATTATTTTATTAAATAATAATTATTAGATTATATATTATTTTAATATTCACAACTGTGTATATGGTGCCGTGAATATGTAGTGCACACCCAGACCTGCCACAGAATCCCCGGCCACCACTTGAACTTTTCTGACAAATGCCCTACTTGCATGAACATAGTGACTGTCTTTTGGTGGTTGGCCTCCTTTAGACTCAGTTTTGACTTAATCTTTCCATGGTTTCATAATAGACTTAATGGTGCTCTGTAGCATGTTAACATTTGGGATATTTCTAGGCCCAAAACAATAATCAATGATTTTCTAGAACTTTGTTTAGACCTTTGCTTCTGGTCTTCATGATGCTATTTGTTTCTGAGTGTTCTCTAACACACTCTGGGGCTCTGACAATAACATTACAAACGTTAATGCAACTAATTATGTGACGTCTAATGGCAGCCAGATATTAGGGACTCTTTAGCACAGATTAATGACAAATAAGTCCATGTCAATTCAAGGTTATATGACACTACAAAATTAATGCGTGTCATTGTTATTGGGCCTCTTAAATCAGTTCACGTTTTAATCTTTGCTGCCTATAAATGCACAATTCTGGTGAAATACCTTTGCTTTATGGTCTGACGTGAGGGTCTCCACTTTTACTGCAATCTCTTTCTTTAACTCCGAACAATTGTTTTCTCTGCAGTGAAGAAAAATGGGAGAAATAAATATATATATATATATATACGTATTGCATTTTTTCCTATTAAGCATTTTCATTTAACAAGTTTAATTACCCCCTCTTTTTGATTGCTTTCTCTAGCAGCTTCTCCAGTGTGAATTTCTCTTTGTCGTGCTGAGCAACCATCTTGTCCACTTGTGTACAATGAGTTTTCTGCATGGCATTATGGTCCTGAGAATAATAGTTCAGTCAGAAATCTTATAAAAATATATTAAGAGAAATTCTTATATAAGATAACAGCCTTCAGCAATTTTAAAGTCTCATTTACAAGAGTCTATTTGAGCGAGAAGCAGAGCATCACTGGAATATACAAGCTTCTTCATGAACAGTAATATGTCTTTATCCAGAAAAGTGGTTGAATACCATGCAAACACACTCACTGAAGAAGCCAGACAACTTAACAATTCTAATGAGTGCCAGCTGCAAGACATGGGATCAGAGGTGAGCAAAATGGATGTTGATAAGTTTTTGATCAAGTTACAGATAAGTATAAGTTAAGACAAGTTAAGATATGATGGAAAGCCACCAAGCATGGGGAGAACATGAAAACTCCATGCACACAGACTAGAGGCAGGAATCAAACCCTTTGAGGTTTGAGGCCACAGTGCTATGGAGTACGCCCCAGTATCATAACTAGAGACACAAGGGTCCGTCATATACCTTCCCCAAAGCTATTATCCTCTGACAGACGCTACAAAAGGCACCAGGACCAGTAAACAAGGGGATATAGTGCTGTGAAGTCCATCTATTGCATGGTCCATCAAGTGCAATTTAAAGCGTACTAACCTTTGCATGTCTTTTCTTCAAAGTGCTTAGCTCTTTTTGCTGCTTCTTGATTAGTTTAACATAGGTCTGAGAACATAAGCAGAGAGTAAAGAGAGTTCTTTCTGTTACAAAAAAAAAAAAAAGCATAAATCACCAAATATACATAAGTGTCATACTGGAATTGGATGGCTTCATACAATCATCATCATCATCATCATCAACATCATTCATCCATCCATCCATCCATCCATCCATCCATCCAGGAACCTCTGTAGTCCAACTAGGGACTGTGGAGGCCAACGGTGACCACTTTTTTCCCCTCACTTTTACAATCGTGGTAGGACCTCCGGTCAACATTCACACTACAAGAAATTTGGGAACACCAATTAGCCTAATCTGCATGTTTTTGGACTGTGGGAGGAAACCCACCAAGCACAGGGAGAACACGCAAACTACATGCACAGAGACCCTGTGGTGGAAATCGAACCTGGTGCAAAGTGACAGTGCTAACCACTAAGCCACTGTGCCGCCATCATCATCATCATCATCATCATCATATTATTATTATTATTATTATTATACATACTGTATATCACCTTAATATAATATCATAATATATAATATAATATCACCTTCATCTGTTTCAGGTCTTCGATGGTCACCTGGTTCATCAAAGCAGAATCTGTGATGATACATCAAAATATACAGCATATCAACCTTTATTTCCAATACTGTTACATGGGACTTGCAATGTGATGGTTTTGTTTAAATTATAATTAAAATTACAAAAGACATGCATAACTGGTGCTACAGCTTATTGGTAATATAATTTCTAGTTAAATAAATTAATCTCTGGATCGAGCAATGTTGCCCTTGTCTGGACACTAATGACACTAAATGACAGTAGAAGCATATTTGTGCTATGATTGTATTAAATTATGTCAGGTGAGTGGCTCTTATTTAGATGAGTAAGATGTCTGTAGTGCTCAGCCTCACCTTTCTTGGTTTCAGTGCTGTTGTTCTGAGTGGTGCTGTAGTTCTGACCCATATCTGAGCTGGTCTGAGGCGTCACGTTCGCCTTTACCTGATTCACTTTGCCCTTCTTATCATTCTTGGACATTTCATTTGGCACATCTGCAATGTCACTCTACACCAAGACAAAATTATTTACAACTGCAGATTTCTAGAAGCTTTTGTAAGCTTACTGCACAGACAAAAGCAGTAGAGCAAAGTGTGTGTACAACGAGCATACCGTTTCAATGCCAAGAGCTCTCATCTGATCTGCTCTCTTTTCTGCTATCGAAAGGAACTTCTTTGGGTCTGAGAGTGCATCCACAATAGCTGGAAATAAGAAAACAACAGAAAACACACTAAAGTGAACCACCGAAAAAGCAATATTTGCAGAGAGAATTTGCTAAAAACAAGAAATCACAACACTTCTGGTGATAAAACAGAAAAGAACAAACTGAAAATTTTTTTTTTTTTTTAAATCAAAAACAAAAACAGATCTCTGCTCTAATGTCAATGATATTTATTGTGGTTTATTGTCTTCTCTTGTCCTCAGCCAGCACCTTCATGAATAAATTGTGCTCTTCATTAGAGACTGAGTGCTGGACCAGCGGCACAAAGGCTCCAGCTGAAAGAGAAAATAAGCACGAGCACACAAAAAACATAGGGACAACAAACCTCTCATAACATACAGCAGAGCAGGAGGACTCACTTGGCATTCAGGACATGCTAATCAAACGCACATATTCATGCATGTTATTAAAACATCTCAAAGGAAAGGCGAGATCATGAAGCTCCAGAACCCAACCTACGTACTCGTAGCTCTGCTGCTCGATGAGAAAGAACAAAGAGGAAAATCCAAGCCTGGGCTATGCACAATAGTTTATATTCTCTTTGGGTTTTTTAAAAGGCAAATTAATGGGCTGATTCCATGATTTTACAAGTGATATAGTCTAAAATGTACAATCTACAACATGTACAACATGCGGCAGCAAAATCAATAATTAACTAAATAATCGAAAAATGGAAAGAAATATATAAGGCCAAGTTTGCTAAAATGCACGAGTGTTGAAAACTGGAAACTGTATCAATTGGTATTAAATGTATGTTCAGTCTGATCATGTGCAGTATAAAATTCATGGGACAAACACGGGAAAGTCGTCGTGATTACAGCAGCAGTTCTTAGAAAGCCTAGGTCTAATTAAGGGGAGCTCTCCTCTTACAAACTGCTCAGTCATTAGTCAAACTTGCTAGGTCTCAGTGTATGAAACCTCTTAGCAAGTACAGTAAATGCTGGTAACTCTATATAGCTACATTCTGTTACTTTTTTTTCTGACTTCTCTAGCCCGCTTTCTAAGCTTCCATCATAAGCATTTCTGTATTTATTCTCTAGACTTGTCCTGGACTTTCATTGGGCTTGAGTGCTTAGCTTATTTTTGGACCTTTGGCCTAGTCTATGCTTGGGTCTGTCCCTGTCTCTGATGGAGGTGCAGTGAGTTGGGTTCCTTCCCCTGGTTCCTGTGGACTACAATCAAAACCCTGCCTGTTACAATTAAAGCAACATATATAACTATGGCATATGCCATAGTGTTTAGCACTGTGGCCTCACACCTCCAGGGTTGAAGGTTTGATTTCCACCTTGGTTCTGTGTGCGTGGAGTTTGTTCTCCCTGTCCTTAGTGAGTTTCCTTCCGGTACTCCAGTTTCCTTCTACAGTCCAAAGACATGCAGGTTAGGATAATTGGCATTCCCAAATTGCATGTAGTGTATGTGTGTGTGCCCGCCCTCTGGATAGATTGGCAAAATGTCCAGAGTGTAACCCACTTGTTCTCAAAGTCTCCTAGGGCAGGCTCCAGCCCCCCCTAAACCCTGTACAGGATATGTGGTGTAAAAGATGAATAAATAAATTAACATATGGTCACATTACTATACAAGATAACAGCAGAATATCTGCAGTACATGCTACTGTGCTTGCACTCTGTATAAGAAAGCAAACCCATTCTGCAGAACATATTTCTGACAAATTTCACACATATTACAACACACCAAAAAGTATACTTTACGCTCAAGTCCTCAATTTTCCTTCTTTACATTCACTGACAATTCAAGAGCTCAATGTGAATTCATTTCCACCCTAATGATCTCTGCATAAACAAGCTAAACATTTAAATAAAAACACCTAATCTATTTGTCTCGTTAAAAGGGCACATATTGAGAAGGTGCTTTAAGAACAGAAGGGCACTAGAGGGTGAGGGAGTCTACAGAGACACTTGGCACATGGTCTCCCAAACACACATCATCTGGATAGATCTAGGTCATGGCTTAAGGGCAGAGATGTGCTCTGAGTACAGTCAGGACATGTAGTGCTTCAAACAAATGCCAGAGGTGGACTGTGGTTGCAGGGGTAAACTCGCTAAATGGTATTATATTATACTATATTAAGAGGCTAACTGTTATTTTTACCACAAGGTGCAAAAACACCCACTCTCCCTTGAGTGTGCACTCAAACACCATGTCCTCAAACCATATATGCACTGTGTAAGCAAGATCTCCTGAGCTAGAGTTTCTCAATAAACAGCCAACGTGATTGATAGGCAATAAAACAGTTTTCCCAGCACCTATAAAAGGAACTATAATGAGGCATTTCCTTGTCCTGATTGGTTGAAGGTTGGTGACTTTCTTCCATTAACAGTAAGAATAAAAAAAAATCACTGAGCCAAGTCTTATAGTGGTGTAAAAGACCTGATACTGATGCGTTACATAAGATACCATTTCATATTTCCAAAAGGTGACAGATGTAGGCACAAAATAACAGAATTTTCAAAAGCAATGACTCTGCCTGATGCAGCCTGCTGTGTTAAGTATTACAGCCTACTTGTGTGTGTGGGGAGGAGGTGTAGGTGGACTGAGTCATTTTTTGGGTTGTTTTGCCCACTCGAGTATTCAATGCAAAACTCGAGGACTCTAATGCTGAAATTTGTAAGAAATGGGGTGCTGAAAAATGTGAGCATACACCGTGCCCAGGACATGAATAAGCTACAAATAATGCTGAAAAAAAAAAACTGTTAAACAACTGCTATTGTACTAAAAGAAGAGATTAAAACTAATGCTTGGGTAATTTTAATGCAGCTATTAACAGTGAATTCACTCACTCACTCGTTTCTAATATCGCTTGTGCAGGGTCATGTGAGGCCTGGAGCCTATCCCAGGGGGTGGGGGCACGAGGTCGGACACACCCAGGGTGCCAATCCATCACAGAGTACACAAGCCCACACACTCACTTACACATTATGGTAATTTGGGAACACCAATTGGCCTAATCTGCATGTCTTTGGACGGTAGGAGGAAACCTGAGTACCTGGAGGAAACCCACCAAGCAAACTCCACACACAGACCTGAGGTGGGTGTTGCGGGGCCAGAGAGCTGAACAGTGAATACTTGTCCTTTCATTACTATATTTATGCAACAAGGAAGTACCTAAATTTGCCTTATTGTACAATTTTATATCATCCATAAGTATAGCAATAATAGTTTTATTAGGCTCTGTAGCTGTTGATCAATACCTGTTTCTGAGTTAATAAAACCTGATAGGATGTGACCACATCTTCAATTTTAAGATCAAAGATCGAGGCCAAAATTAAGCCTTAAAGCAGCACATTTGAAGAAGATACTCTAACATTCAAAGACATACAGTATATCTTTGGAGTTATTGCAGATGTGTTTGTGTGTGTGTGCCTCTGCTTTATTCTTCTTGGATTGCATAAAGTACTTTGCTTTTGCTTTTTTAATGTGAGGTGACGGCACATTCGAGATGCATTCTAGTCAAACCAGGACTTGTGAGGAAGTGTCGTGTGAATGAAGGTGTAAAACTGATTTACATTTACACTTTAAACACAGTACGGTGAAGAGGCTATAATCCATAATAAAACATTTGAATGGTGCAAACGTTTGAAAGAATATCCTTGAATGACGATTCTGGCGAGGTGACTCGCAGCCCACTGCAGTCATTCTTGTGAACATTTAGTGAGTGGAGCACTCGCACTAAACATTGGTCTGGTTTGATTACCAAAGGCAATCTGTTTTTGCAAGACATTGCACAACCTCATACTGCCCACTGTACTTTACAGGAATTCGTCTGGGAGTTATAGCCACATCCCCCATACAGTCCTGACCTCAGTCCAAGCTATTTTCACATGTTTGAGCCATTAAAAGAGTTTCTGAGGGCCAGCATTTCAGATGTGAAGGAGGCAGTGTGATCATGACTGAGAAAACTTTCTATCTTAATAGTACCCAAGCACTAATGAAATGCTTGGATAAGTGCATTAGCGTAGCAGGGGATTATATAAAGAAATACATGTAGTTTTACTCTATTAATGTGTTCTGTTATTCTGCACATTTAAAAGTCCCAGTTTGACTTAAATGTCCCTGCGTACTACTAGTAGAGTTATAAATTATAACTGTACTTAACAACACATATTTAGCTTGCTGGTGATACAGCTTTGTCCTGGTACCACAGCTAAAGTCTCTGCAGACCAGAACATCTTGCCCCTATGCAGCCTATTACAATCCTGTAAATGTAGATTTGGGTTCCATTTCAAGAGAAATAATATGTATTTTAAGGAATTCACTTACTAGTGGATTTAATCTGATGCGATGTGTAATTTGAAAAAAGAAAGAAACAAACAAACACCTAAACCCTACTCGTCTATCCATAATCAACTACATGTACCCCATCCAAGGCAGAGGCTCATGCAGCTAGATCAACTTCAAAACAAAATATAGAAAACAAGTCCATGTAAGCAGAATCACCATTGTGATGCAGTATAGCAGCAATATAGATGTAACTCTGTGTGTGTGTGTATTTTGTGTAGTTCCTTACCCCCGAAGCCATCAGGTACGTAGGTTTTGAGGACGATATTGCAGAAGACGGTGGGTAGGGAGAGTGGATTGTTACCCTCATTTCTCAAAGAGATGTGTCTATAGCCAGCCTGCAGGCCATCCAGCGGCAGGATCCTCTGACCAATCAGCTTATTATTATCATCATACACTGCGATTCTCAGCACAGCCAGTTCAGGCAGGATAACCTAGGGACATACAGAGGAAAAGCCCATAACACAATAAGACATGGAGATTTTACATTCATCAGCATTATTATTATTATTATTATTATTATTATTATTAAAGCAGCATGGTACTAAGTGAAAAACTAATGTGTACCATGAAATTTAAAGGCATCAGCCTTAATAAAACTACAACATGGAAGCTGCCCACGCCATATTTCAGCTTCGGCTGATGGATGCAAGATATCTTTATCTCTATATCTCTGCATAAGACATCTTGTTTATGTGTGATCATTTCATGCAGCTGAAGTATCTTGGTTATGTATGAATAGGAATAATCTAAATAACAATGCATGTGTAAATGCACCAGAGATGCATTTAAAATGGATTTAAATCAGACTATCTAATCTATTAGGCCTGAGAGTTATCTTTCTTTTTAAAAAAACATCCGTCATAGACCCTCACAGCACGTCCATGACTGCTGATGTGACACTTTTAAGGACATTAATCATGTTATGCAGTACAATATGTCTTCTGGATTAAACAAAAATCCTTGGGTTTTAACTACATGACTATGAATGCATGTGCATAAGTCTACTGTAGATATAAGAGTTAAGATCCATAAAATGCCCCTTACATGCCAAAAAAAAAAGGTAACACTCACTCTGTTGTAGTAAGGTTTGTTTCATAACATATATCATTAGCATTATCAGTGAAGCTTTCTATATCGTATATCTATATTCTATATCATGACCCCTTTATCTAAAACTGCACTGCTAAAATGTGTTTTTCTTTTTCTAAGCAGCCTGCGGGCCAAGTATGCGTAGAGTGAAATTACAGTGCTACAGATATACAGTACAACTTGGTGAAAGATAAGAGGACATAGTGAGAAATAAATGCCAGAGGTAAAAATATAGAACTAATCACCTGAGAGAAGAGAAAAAAGGAATCGATCTGTTTTAGCATCCGTGTGATTTAGTTAGTAGGTACAGTAAGATTGTAAAAGGTGTCATTAGGTCATTTATCAGAGTCAAACAAAGATACTGTACTGTAAATGCATTTGTCTTAGTGCCTTTATCGGTCCTGAGTAACAGGACAACAAAACAGATGATAATTCAAAAACAAACAAACAAAAAGTTTTTCGAAACAGCAAAACATGGGAGAAAATATTTCACGAACCACATTTACAGATTTGTTTTAATATCTGTGATACAGTTAGCATTTTTAGAAGGAGTCTCCAGTTTCAGCACTTCGTAACAGTCAGAGGTAAAGCTATACAAAAGCTCTGTTAGGGGATACTGTTGCCATAAAGGGGTGTACAGTACTTAGTCTGCAGCAGGTTTTAGTTAGGCGTTACATGTCAAAGTAACATCCGCGTGAATGACAGGATAAAAGTTTTCTACCAAAACATTTCCCAGAGCATTAAGTCAAATACAGGCCAAGTCAATACCTTGAACTCTTTACTCCTTACACTATTTCTGAACATTTTTTGCAGTGTGTCAGGGCACATTATCTTGTTGAAAGAGACCAAGCCATCAGGGAATACCTCTGCCAAAAAGGAATGTACTTGGTCTGCAGCAGCGTTTAAGTAATATCAAAGTAAAATCCACATGAATGTCAGGACACAAGAATATTGCCCAGAGGATCACACTGACTCTGCTGGCTTGCCTACTTCCAATAGTGCATCCTGGTGCTATCTCTTTTCCAGGTAAGTTATGCACATAATGTAAAGGAATATGTGCTTCATCAGACCAGCCCACCTTCTTCCATTGCTCCATGGTTCATACCTGATGTTCATCTGCCCATTGTCATCACTCTGAGTGGTGGACACGAGTCTGCATGGGCATGTAAAAAACAGGAAAGAACTATGTGGTCTGAGTCCTTTCTCTTATAGCAAGCATAAAGGTTTTAGTAATTTGTGCTACAGTAGCACTACTGTGGAATTGGACCAGGCAGGCTAACCCGTCCCAACACACGTGAGTGATTTTTGTAGGGTGACTTTTATAACTCTTGACTAGTGCCATGAATTCTGAACAGATGAGAAACTGCTTTGAATTTACACTTTTGAGAATCATCAATTCTTCTTAATCAGATCAGTGAGCGTACATTAAATAGAGCAGTACTTTAGTCTCTGAAGACTCCTGTTGCTGTGTACAGTATCTCTAGCAATGTAGTTTCTATTGTAGCATATTTGGCTAATCGCTAAACTCATTTTCTTCTTCTCTAACTCTACTACTGTTTTTGTTTTTTCTACTTGGTCCACTGAAATACTAGTTCTTCTGGCATCTTTCAATGGTTCAACGGCCAATGCCAACAACACTAATGGCAAGAGACAGTCCTGTTATCAGAGATCACATAATATGAATCAAGGCAAACGGTTTTGGCAATGGACCCGAAAAATCACTGTTTTAAAAGGATTAAATTGTTGGCATGCATAAAACAAAACAAAAACAACTAAGGAGATTTAAAATTATTGGAATTGGGTTAAGATCTATCTAACAATCTGTCTATCTATGTATCTCTTTTTAGAAAAAAAATATGAATGGTGATCACTAGTAGAAAAAATAAATAATAGAAATCACAGCTATATTTAATAGTGAAAGTATGAAAATTTCGACATGTACAATGTGAGAAAAACTCATAGGATTGGCCAGGCAGTGTATAATCCATTGCTTTAACTCAAAATTTTACACTCCGTCTACATGATCAAACACCTAATCTAAGGAAAACAATGGCAGTGTTTGATTGCAGCATCTAATCAGTGTATATGAGGTGCTAATACTGCAAGGCTTTTAGCACTTATCTGTGTCAGCGTCTGTATTAAACCTTGGCTAAACAAGTATGTGGTATGAAATAATGGCAGTACTACTGTGTGTGTGTGTGTGTTTAGTATATGTGTGTTAAAACCTGCAGAGTGTTCTGAAAATAACAGCAGTGCTTATATAGGTGTTTGTGTGATAGTGTAGTCAATGAGTGTGTGTGTGTGTGTGTGTGAGACAGAGAGAGAGAAAGAGAGAGAGAGAGAGAGCGCAGCACTGCGGCAGCAGTGATTTATGGCCTGTGCTGAAGTCTTGGTGTCATGGTTGAGAGATTCTGCCTTTCTGCTGGTCTCAGCACAATAGCCTTGCTTTCTCTCTCTCTCTGTCCCTTGTTCGCTCACTCACTAATTCTTCAAACAATAAAAATGCTTAAAATACTATCAATGACCCGAACAACATACTAAGGTGTTAATGTTTACTCAAAACAACATGCATTTTGAATTAGCACCATATGATATTGATTGGTTAATGTGGTTTTCACTGCTCTGTGTCCTCTCCAGCCCTCACATTCTCTATTCTGGATTTACTCCTCTTATGATAAAACGAAACATACTGTATATTGATCAATTTCCTTTGCGGTTTGCATTAAGTCCATGAACCTTATTAGCTTTTTTAACACATTTCTTTGTCCCTTATCTTTAGTTTCTGCAGGTGAAGCAGCTGTAGTTCCACTAGTCAGGCAGTGTGCGCAAACTCGGCAAACAAGAAAAACCTTTCCAAAAAACAAAATGAAAATACAAACTGATAAGCACATCTTATTTTATTGGTGAAATATTTTATGCTGCAATATTAAGCAGCATGACGCAAGTAGTAATTAAGAAATTACATAGAAAATAACACTGCACAAACGACTAGCAAATAGGAGTCAAATGAATGAATGAATGAATTCAGAATGTGTGATTTTGATAAAAATTTAAAGATTTACTTATTTTTATTATTTATTGAACTTTTCCTTACCTTGCCTTGGCTGTCTGTCTAATAACCACAAGAGTAAGGAGACAAACATTCTGCCTACAGATGCCAAAACTATTCCTTCAACCAATAAAAATGCTTAAAATACAATCACTGACCCTGACAACATACTAAAGTGTTTGCTTTTCTCAGAATCTGATCAACTTTTCTGTTAAATCAGTAAATTACCAGTAAATTTTCAAGTGCTATATGTAATGTACCTGAACCTATTATGTTTTTAAATACCTGCATAGGTATTGCTATAGGGAAACAGACATAAGTTTAATTTAGACAAGACAAGTTTTTTTAATCATATTAAAAAAAACATTTGATTCTGCAATGTCACATGATCAAAACAGAGAAATAAAACACTGCACAGAGGACAGTAGAAAAATGTTTCAACACTCTAGAAAGACCTAATAAAATTTCATTAGAAACAGGTCACCAGAACTGACTCAACTAATGTGATTATTTCCACCAATGATCAGTCTAATGAAGAACGCCTGTGTTTAAATAATGAAACGTTTATGACATTTGGAAGATGCCCTTCCTTATCCAGACTGATTTACATTTAACACATTTTTTAAACAACTGAACAGTTGAGGATGAGATCTAAATCCACAGATTTCCCCCCAAAAAAGTCCAGTGTCCCAATTTAAAAAGTAGAAATCACTGGATGTCTCACACACCTATACATACAGTAAATACATACATACATACATACACATTTCAAACAGAAAGAAAAGTTGTTATAGGAACGCTGCCGAGCTTTTGACCTGGCTATAACTCTGTTTGGGTCAATTCCAGGTGAATTCGAACTGATTCACCTACTGATTACTACAATAATAAATCCTGCAAATATTCACTCTTTCTACACGTCATGCTAATCCTAGAAGGATACACAGACACCCCTAGTGGTATAGGCAAAATAATTAGTTCCTGATTACAAGATTAGGATATTAGATTACAAGATTAGTAGATTACAAAATTAGGATATTAATGCAGCAGGATGTGGGTTGGAATTAGTAAAATAAAAAAAAAGTTTCCTTTTTTTTTTTTTTCAGTTTTTCGGATAACCAGATATGAAAAGTTAAGAACTTTTACTATTAAATAACCCTATGTATTTCAAATCAGACCATAGACTAAAAATAAAAAAAATAAAATAAATAAAAATCTTGGACACTACTGAACGTATCACATGTTAATTATTAAGATTAATTTGCAAGTGGACCTACTGTATTGCATACAACACAGCACAATCAACATGAAAAAGTTCTAAATATAGTATAATATTTTTGAACTCTACAGGAATGCAAGGAAGATGATGAGGCAGCAGCAGGCTTTTTTATGTGTGCTGCTGTTAGATAATGAACACAACATGGAGCATACAGTATAAAGTATGTATCATCAGAAACATTGCACCGGCAGAGGTCTTTCACATGTGCTGCCAAAAATGCTGTAGTGTGATATTTTACAACATCTGAGTTATAAATAAAGCTAACAAGAGGGCTTTTGCGTGTGATCACTCTCCAAGCCATTCTATACAGATAAAAGAGATGCTTAATTAGATTATGTAACTCTGATTAGATTACAGGTTAATTACACATTGCTGTGTTTATCTCCCTGTTTTGCTTCTGTGAGTGCATGGCTGCCTACCTTTCTGAAAACAAAAGGTTCTTCGTTGTAGGCTGGGTTCAGGCCGTTGTTCATCACCATGCGGGTGCGAAACTCTTTGCGGATGGTGTCGGTGGGAAGGCCGTACATGTCAACTTCTACATAAGTGCCGATCTTCTTATCGGATAAAAACTGACCTGAGAACACCTGAAAGGCAAATATACAATATATACCATATACAACTGTTAGCAGAATTAGTAAACAAGATCCAAAGACTGATCTCAGAACTGTTATGAAAGATAAATATAAACAGAAAAGTAGACATGGAAGTATATCAAGTAGAAGCAGTTAGCGCTTAGTGATGTAAAAGTTTACTGTAGATGTACAGTGCCCTCTGTAGGCCAGATGTTCTCACCTGGACACTGCACGTGGCAGCAATGACACCATCCACTGGCGTCTCAGAGAACGGGTCAAACATCCTGTCAGAGCGCCGCATGAAATCTGGCTTTAACAGGTACCTGTTGGAAATATGCAAACAAAAAGGAAAATCACCTTTCTCCACTGCTACTGTACATTACACACACAAACATACTGAAAAGAAATCCATCTAGGTTTTCCTTCTACACTTTGAGCCAATTTTAACTTTTTCAGTCATAGACTGGTATTAAACAAAAACTTTCACATTAAATGAAAAATGATCCCATCACAATCAACATGAAAAATGTAATATTGGACAAAGCCTGCACTGGATGTACAGTTACAGAGTATTTTACTAGAAATACCTATACATGTCCTCATTCATGTCATTCTGGTAACATTAAATGTAATCAGGCAAGCCTGTGTCAGTCAAGAAATTCATAAAATCACGTAGGACAGCAGCTTTGGGTAATGTTCACTACAACAGTGAAAATGAGGAAAAAAATGTCTTAATGTTTCTGACTACATGTCTTTGAACTGTGGGAGGAAACTGGAGCACCCAGAGAAAATCCACCAGGCACGGGGAGAACATGCAAGTTCCATGAACATATACCCAAGACAGGACTCGAACCCTGAACCTGGATAAAGTGTTTAATGGCTGGATAATACAACACAGCATAATTATTAATTATAAGAAAGTTCTATTTAAGTGATGTAAAAAGTCAATTAAGTAATATTACAACAGAGGCTGTTCTGTTTTACTGAATATCAGTACAGTTGTGATGCGGTCGTAGTCACACTGATATTCAGTCCAACACCGGAACCTCAAGTGTGATATTGCTTTTATAGAACAATTCCACAAACACCATTTATTACTACCAAACTATTAATACTTAACCATGCAATAATAACTGACCGTGACTGGCAGAACTAGCATTGAGCTGGCAACTTAACAGGGGTGAAAGTAGTTTTAAATTCTTACCAGGACAACGTAGCCATACAGTGATAAGAATAAACCATAGAGGTGGTACACAGTCCTGAGAAACCTTTGAGATTTATTTTATATTTCCACTTATTCCAAACTTAGAATATTTGGGGTTAAATCCCAAATGGCGGTAAAAATTAAAAGCTAGTGCAACAATGTAGGCTGTACAGTAAATAGTGCATTTGACCAAGGGTTAGAGAGGAATTTGGGATTCAGGCTTGTGTTAGCAGCTTTGTAGCTTGCGTAAACCCTAACCAGAACAACAAAGACAGTTCAGAGGCAATTCAGAACGACTTAGAAGCATTACTAACTGTTTAAGATGACATAATATTAACAGATGTGCTTTCTTGATGAAAGTACTTTGTCACGGCGTGCGCCCAAATCTATTATCGCTCCTCGCTCACTCCGTAGGCTCCCTAGCTAGGCGGCACCCCCTTCTGCAGGTATGTAAAGGGACGGGGCCGCCTATTCGGGCTGGCTGGCGATAATTAACGTTAATAGGATCTCGGGCTTGCTCCGCATTATAAAA